>JAJAGP010001611.1:0-175392 GCA_025084515.1 Ancistrus triradiatus | reverse complement strand
ATATCTGTATATATATATATATATATATATATATATATATATATATATATATATATATATATATATATACAGATATATATTGCCTGATATATATATATATATAGTTATTGCCTGATATATATATATATATATATATATATATATATATATATATATATATATATATATCCATTCATGCATTGTGCAGGAAGAATAGGACAAAGTAACCCCTGAAACACTTAATCGCTTGGTATCATCTGTGCCAAAATGTCTTTGAAGCATTGTGAGAAGGAATGGCAGAATTACAAAGTGGTAGATGCTTTATCGTCCCAACTTTTTTGGAATGTGTTGCAGGCCTGAAATGCAGGAATGGATTTATATTTACAAATGAAATTATCTTGACTTAATTTCTGATTTTGGATTGTAAATTAAAATCTGTCTGTCTCTGCAACAACACTAAATGTAGATCATGACTGAATCTTCCAGCAGGACAATGATCCAAAACATGTCCAGATCATCACAAAAATGTTTTACTAAACACAAAATCAAGCTTCTGCCATGCCCATAGAAAACATGTGTTTAGCTAAAGAGATAATCTAGGACCCTGGACAATCTGGAGAGATTCTATAAAGAGGAATGATTAGAAAATCCCTACTATGTATTCTCCTTATAGGATGTTATAAGATAAGACTGCGTACTGTTTTTTATTGGCAAATGGTGATTGCACAAAGTATTAAATTCAGGGGTACCAAATATTGTGTCACATGTGGGTTTTTAGAAACTAGTTATTGCCTGATTTGTCTGACTAAATTTACGTCAATTAAAGGCTGGACTTTTCTCATTTTGTCAGTGTGAGGTTAAGCTTTCACCAAAAGGTGAATTTCTTACATTTTTACTCATCTTTACCAGGAGTGCCAATAATTGTGGAGGGGACAGTAAATACCTATCAAGATTTATTTTTCTGCCACAATTGCCCAACAGGGGCCATAGTCAACTTGTGGCTACTGACTGCTTCCTTTTACTGGCAAGGAAAATGAGTGTGCTTCCCAAATCAATCCACCATCAATGTTTGTTTAAGCATTTCTTGGGCATAAAAAATGCAAAGTCATTGTTAGTACCCTGCAATAAATTATCCACACTGATTATACATTTCTGTAAAGACCACAGACAAAAATGAATATTTGTGATACAAAAATTACTTTATGAGTATATACATTATGAAGTATAAAACAGTTTTATTTTTGGAATTTGTCAGATCCATTCATACCAGCACAACACACACTGACACACCACCACCATGTCAATGTCACTGAGTGTTGAGAATAGACCCTGATCTGTGGTGATCCTATGGGGGTCCTGACCATTAGAGGTTACTTGTAGAACTACAAAGTGCATCTACATGGTAAGTGAAACTGGTAAAACGGACAATGAGTGTAAAAACAAAGAGGTGTACTAAATAAAGTGATTGGTAAATGTATTAAAAAACTCACAGTCAACAAAATAAAAACCAAACCTGTCAGGGTCCTGCATAATCTCCCTCTGACCATTTTCTCTTTCTACAGATAGATGTCTAATTACACCCAGCTTCCCATATCGTTTTAGACCCCTTTGTTGTAGCGCTCCATTGTCAGGTCTCATCATCTTTTGCTGCTGTTTTCTCCTTGTGTTTTTGTCCCCACCTGTTCTCTCACACTCCCTGGTTTGTCCTTGTTCCTTTGATGTCTTTATTATTGTATGTTAATGATTAGCATTTAATCATAACCGGATAACTTATATAGCCTTTTGTTAAGCATGTCTGTTTGTGTTAGCAATAGCTGTCTCCCTCTTCGTTTAGCTTGCCTTTTGCACATTTAGCTTCATGTTTCCATGTTATCTTGTTACCCTTTGTAGTCTTTCTTAGGCTCCGTTACCTTCGTTGGCCTGCTCTCAGTCTGATTAGTGCTGATCACCTTGTTCCATGTCTTTGTTTGTTAATAAAACACCTTCACTTGCGTTTACATCCATCTCACCTCAATTACATCTCCATTAACTTGCTCGAGTCAGACACCCAGCGTGACAAAACCTAGAGATGCATCAGCCAAGCAGGTACACACATTTTATTCAGTCATTATGGAAGATGTGTTAACACAGCAGTGAATGGTCTTGATCAATGGCACACAGATAAACTTTTTGCATGTTTTTTCGTGGGGTGCTCTGGAACCTATACTGGAGAGCAGAAGATCCAGGTGCATGTGTGCCCTGGATGGGACACCAGTTCCCTCAGTATGGCCTGACATGTCTGTATAACACCGTACCTGATGAGTATGCATTGCTGGGACTCAAACCAAGTCACCTTTAGAGGTGGGCTAGCAAACTGCTACTGTGCCACCTGAGCACCTACAGGGATATAATAATGTAAATTGAATTTATCCGTTCCAGACTGTATAAGGCATTATATTCATTAATGGAGTTGTATTTTACACATGCTCCCTGATTTACAAAGGGGATACCTTTTGACAAATCCAACATTAGTTAAGTGTAACATGAACTGGGGAGTTTAACAATGTTTGGTAAAGCGGTCTACAGTGTATAATAGCGGAGCCTATGATAAATCATCATAAGTAAGTTACTGTTTAATCACTAACACAAAGCTTATTTTATAATAAAGTGTTCAACTATCTTATGTAATTTAGTGAGTAATGGATTGAAAGTGAACAGTTACAGTCAATTGATGAATTCATCGGCGCTAGCATAGCTGCTAATTAGGGCTGCAACAACGAATTGATAAAATCGATAAAAATCGATTATTAAAAGCGTCGACAACAAATTTCATTATCGATTCGTCGTGTCGCATGATTTGTGTCCCCCGCCTTATCATATCTGCTTACGTTACTTGCGCCACTTGCGGTCAGTGTTGGAAAAAAAAACACGAGCAATTGAACGGAGCGAGGCGGAGCCGGTGCGGACGCGGAATCTTCAAAACAAGTTAGCATTAAGGCTATGTCCACACGTACACGGGTATTTTCTAAAACGGGGGTTTAAATTCGTTTATAAAAAACATCCCATCCACACAAGCACTGTTTAAACAAAAAACTTCGTCCACATGAAAACGGAAAAACGCACACAGTTGCTGTCAAGAGCAATGCCAAACCAGCAGTCCTATGTGCCGGTGAAGCAGCTCACTCAGCTACAACAGTGATGTCCTATGCATACAAACATTTTCTCGCCATTCTTCTTCAACAACCACTTCGTTTTGAAAGCTGTCCCACCAACGAGAGGTCCGACCGGGTCTCGTCCCAAACCGGCGACGCTGGGGGCGGGAACTGCTTCGTGGGTGTGTAGTGACCTTCGTAGCGCATTCTGACGCCTCTGTTCTTCAGTGTAATGAAAAAGTAATAATTGTACATTTATTTGTAGATTTGTAACAAGTTTGGTCAGCAGTGTTACAGCTGGCATTTTTTTGGCTACGTCCACTATTGCACAAAATCGCGTCGCTATTGCACAAAATCGCGTAACAAAGGAGATAACGGCGCACAAATGACGTTACAAGCAAGAAACTCCGTTTTCCCCAGTCCACATGACAACGCTGAAAACTGAGTTTCTGAAAATCTTCACCCTGGAAGGAGTTTTGCAAAAAAAAGTCCGTTTTCAGTGACCTAAAACGCCGTTTTCGTGTGGACGAACGGTCAAAACGCTTAGAAAAAGCTACGTTTTTAAAAATGTTGACATGGTAACATTTTTGGATTGCAATGCAAAGTTCCTAAAGAAAGAGAGTGAATGAGTTTGTATGTAGTGTTTGCATCAGAGATGCACTTATTTTTCTTTATTATTTAATTTGTTATTTTAATTTATTAATAAACTTAATTTATTATTATTCATTTATTGTAAGCACTTATTTGCTCTGTTATTTAATGTTATATTTCTGAATAAAGACATGGAAAGTTCTGTTGTTGTTGTTGTTTTTTTAACCCGATTCATTGATTAATCGGAAAAATAATCGAACGATTAATCGATTATTAAAATAATCGTTAGTTGCAGCCCTACTGCTAATGCTAACTGCAGCCTGTGTTCTGGAGGATTGAGGACAGGATTTCCATTTCAGTTGGCTGTCAACACTATCCTTTTTAGGTTATTGGAGACTTATTTGCACTAAGAATACAGTAATGTGGATGTCAAATAAATAAAAATACAGGGCAAATCTTTACTGGGAAAGAGGTATTGTGAAACTGAATCACTGAATCACTGTGTATTGAGTCATGAAATGAGTTACTCATGCAAGTTTCATTTTTTCTGGTCAAAAATGCGTAAAGGACCAAATTTGACAAATTCCGAGGTGGTCGAGAGGTGGTACCACTGTACTGCATAATGAAAATAATGTACCTGAAGTCATCCATTTCCACAATACCCATCAATAGGTTTTGCTCCCAAAGTTATCATTACACTCCTATGACAACATAATACATACTACACTATATAGTCCAAAGTTTGTGGACACTTCAAAATAATACTCAAAAACCTTGGGTATTACAACGGAGAACCATCACCCTTTGGCTACAATAATGAAACTTGTCTGTTTTCAATGTGTACTGATATTTCTAAAGTGGTGCTTGAAAGTTTGTGAAACCTTTAGAATTTTTTTTATTTCTGCATAAATATAACCTAAAACATCATCAGATTTTCATACAAGTCCTAAAAGTAGATAAGGACAACCCAGTTAAACAAATGAAACAAAAATATTATACTTTATTATAATATTTTACTAAGTCAGTGAACCTTTGCTTTCAGTATCTGGTGTGACCCCCCTGTGCAGCAATAACTGCAACTAAACGTTTCCAGTGACTGTTGATCAGTCCTGCACACCGGCTTGGAGGAATTTTAGCTCAGTCCTCCGTACAGAGCAGCTTCAACTCTGGGATGTTGGTGGGTTTCCTCACATTAACTGATCACTTCAGGTCCTTGGATTAAGGTCAGGCCTTTGACTTGGCCATTCCAAAACATTAACTTTATTCTTCTTTAACTATTCTTTGGTAGAACGACTTGTGTGCTTAAGCTCGTTGTCTTGATGCATGACCCATCCTCTCTTCAGATTCAGTTCATGGACAGATGTCCTGACATTTTCCTTTAGATTTCTCTAATATAATTCAGAATTCATTGTTCCATCACTGATGGCAAGCCATCCTGGCCCAGATGCAGCAAAACAGGCCCAAACCATGATACTACCACCATGTTTCACAGATGGGATAAGGTTCTTATGCTGGAATGCAGTGTTTTCCTTTCTCCAAACATAACGATTTTCTTTTAAACCAAAAAGTTCTATTTTGGTCTTATCCATCCACAAAACATTCTTCCAATAGCCTTCTGGCTTGTTCACGTGATCTTTAGCAAACTGCAGATGAGCAGCAATGTTTTTGGAGAGCAGTGGCTTTCTCCTTGCAACCCTGCCATGCACACCACTGTTGTTCAGTGTTCTGCTGATGGTGGACTCATGAACATTAACATTAGCCTTTGTGACCTCACACAATCTGTCTGACTGTGGATTGGTGGAGTCCAAACTCTTTAGAGATGGTTTTATAACCTTTTCTAGCCCAATGAGCATCAACAACTCTTTTTCTAAGGTCCTCAGAAATCTCCTTTGTTCCTGCCATGATACACTTCCACAAACATGTGTTGTGAAGAGCAGACTATGATAGATCCCTGTTCTTTAAACATCCCACTGACTGAAACTGACTGAGACACCTGACTCTAATTTCACCTTCAAATTCACTGCTAATCCTAGAGGTTCACATACTTTTGCCACTCACTAATATGTAATATTGGATCATTTTCCTCAATAAATAAATGACCAAGTATAATATTTTTGTCTCATTTGTTTAACTGGGTTCTCTTATACTTTTAGGACTTGTGTCAAAATCTGATGATGTTTTAGGTCATATTTATTCAGAAATATAGAAAATTCTAAAGGGTTCACAAACTTTCAAGCACCACTGTATGCATTTAAGGGGGTTAACATTTGACCAGAAGATTCTGACCCTGATTTAGATCTCCTCATTACAGTGGACTCTATTATTCCTGCTTGCATCACTATCTTGTTCTGCTATAGCTCTCTTGTTCTCCTCATTAGCTGAGCTTTGAGGTCCACAGCAGATAGAATGCAGGAAAAAGATCAATCCTGCAGGGCCCCTCAGATGAGATGATAGATGGGCTCCATTTGAACATAGCTATAAATGAAAAGTTCAGGAGGCAACAGGCCTGCAGAAGGACATGTGGAGTATGTCTGGAGAAGAATCTTTGCAAACAGCACTGGAAAAAGATGAATGAAGACTTGATGAACACTTGATAAAATGTGCTCTTTGCTTTAATGACAGTTAATGCACTAAGAAGGGGCCTAATAAGATACCTCTGCTGTGGTAATTCTTTGTAATTTCTCAAGGAAAAGGATATATTTTTATATTATTACTATTATTATTATTATTATTATTATTATTATTATTAATGATGAAGTAGCACAAACACACGTTTTTGCAAAGTTAGAGGGAGAGTTATATGTGAAGTCTATTACTTGTTCAAAGCAAAAGAACAAGCAAATCTAAATGGTACATACCTCAGCCTCTATAATCAGAAAGACTGTTCTGCCTTATCAATATCATTGCAATGCTTAAAGATGCATTTTAAAAACACTCTCCATCAACGCACAGCGGCTTACTAGTGCGTGAAGGGGTTCACCTAGCACAACTTGGCATTCTATACAGAACCATTAAAGCATTCAGAGCTAGAGCTCCAGGAGCTGTTTTCACTTTTTCTGACATTAGCAGCTAATTGGGATGGTATGGAAAATGGAAATAAAAAATAAAATGGTCAACTTAATTTAATTTATTACTATACATCCATTTCAGGCCTGCAACACATTCCAAAACAAGTTGGGAGTTGATGTTGGCAAGTGATTGTGATCATGATTTGGTACAAAAGCAGTATCCATGAAAGACTGAGTCTTTGAGGAGCAAAGATGGGCAGAGGGTCTGCAGTTTCTCAACAAATGTGTGAGACAATTATTGAAATGTTTGGATTGGAAAAAGATTGGAAGGAATTTGTATATTTCTCCCTATAAAGTGCATAGTATCATTAAAAGAATCAAGGAATATGTAGCAATTTCAGCACATAAAAGACAAAGGTGCAAGCCTAAACTGAATGCCCATGAACTCTGATTCCTAAGATGACACTATACCAAGAACCGTGATTCATCCATAGCTGATATAACCACATGGGCTACAATACAAAGTTACATGCACAAATGACACTTAAAACATTACTGTGCAAAAAAGAAGCAGTGGAAATGTGTATTCTGGTCAAAAAGGACCATCCAGAATGTTACCAGCGCCAAGTCCAAAAGCCCTGGGTCTGTCATGATATGGGGTTGTGTCAGTGCCTATGGCAAACTGTACACTTTAGTGTAAATTACCAGCTTTCATACAGAAAAGTAAATTGAGATTTTAGAGCAACATAGCTGCCTTCCACATGCTGCACACACTACGAAGGCATGAAAGGGGTACAGGTACTGGACTGGCCTAGCTGCAGTCCTGATCTGTCCTCAAGAGAGGATGTGTGGAGAATTTTGAAACAAAAAATGTGACAACTACAACCCATACTGTTACTTAAAACGTGTTTGCAGGAATAATGGGACAAAATAACACATGAACCTCCTCATCGCTAAATTTCATTTAAGTGTTCTGAGAAGAAAATGGCAACATTACAAAGTGGTAAATACTTTACCAATCCACCTTTTTTTGGAATGTGTTGCGGGCCTGAAATGCAGGAATGGATGATTATTATCAAATGAAATGAACTTTATTCGTTTATTCATTCATTGTCTTATCCGCTTATCCTAGTCAGGGTTGCGGGAGAGCTGGTGCCCAGCTAGCGATACAGGGTGCAAGACAGGAACAACAATAAACAGGGCACATATACTCACACACTCTCTAAGGGGCACTTTGGAAACAGCAATTAACCTAACACACGTCTTTTTAATGTGGGAGAAAACCAGAGTACACGGAGAAAACCCATGCGAACACAGGGAGAACATGCAAACTCCACACAGGCAGAGCCCAGGGTCAGGTTTGAACTGGGGATCTTGGAGGTGTGAGGTGACAGTGCTAACCACTGCACCACCGTGCAGCCCTGAAATTAAGTTGACCAGACAAAACATGAAATATATTAGGTTTATACTGTCTGCAATTAAATAAAAGTCAAAGCAAATAAAACAAACAATGCATTTTTTTTATTTGCAATTTCCACACTGTCCTAACTTTTTCTGATTTGGGGTTGTAAAAATACTTCAATTAAATGATTTTTCTCATTTTCAGTCCAAGATTAAGCTAATTCACCAAAAGGTGAATTTATTTTAACCATATTCTCATATTTACCATATTTCTTCATAATTGTGGAGGAAGTTGTATCACTTAAAAGCGAGCAGGGGTTAGATTGCACTGGCTGGCAACAGCAGTGGGTTACCACATTCTGGCTAACCTATTTGGCATCGTTAAGTCCTTGGTTTGTTTGACTGTCCATGAGTTTTGTAAAGCTCTTTGCTATGTTCTCATGTCTGACTACATCATGCTACTCCAAGCAGAAGAGCTCTGGGATGTCCTACAGCGCTTTCAAAATAGGCAGAGTTTGCTGGAGCTGTTGACATAAAAGTCACTCTGACTGTTCAGACTGCAGGTACAATGTCAGATACGTATCAGAATGCAGTACCACATATGAAAGTGGCACAGATCGAAATTGAAATGGGAGGATTTAATGTTATTTTTGTCATCCATCCTGTCATGAAAAAAACAAATCTGTGTCACATGGAAAAAAACAGAATTGGGCCATTTATACCTGCCATGTGAACAACGCCTTAGTAATGGCACAGGAATGGCATCTCCCTGATCGTTTAATGTGTACATACAGTCTGTGAAGCACACCATACTAAAGTGGGTAGGCCTGAGCCTCGGCGATGCTGCAACTGGAGGAAGGGGGTCAGCCCTTGAGAGACAGCTGGATCTGCCCAGTTAGTGGCAAGCACCAGTTGCTTTACAAGGTAGTAAAAAATGTGCCACTGGTTTGTAACCAGCATTCCTACCCAAACGTTAGGGTTTTGGTGCAGTTTTGGTGCAATTGTCAGGGGATTCAGCACTGGCTTTATCCAATCAGAACGAGTAGTGGTTGAGTTGCGTGGCCCCAGCAGTGGTTGCTATCCAAATACATTGCATGGTGGCAAAATGGACTGACTGGGCAAAAAGGGGGATGGAGCATTGGAAAGAAACATATCTCTTCCAATGTTCATTCTCAACAATCCTGAACAGTGACAGTACCATTGACACTTCCATTAGGATGAATTCGTAGATAATCTGATGCTTTCATATATTCCCTAAATGGATCTTTACTGATCACTACACATCATTTATGTCACATTCATACCCTGCAAACGTTATGCAGTTAATCAAAGCTATTCAGCTCCTATGACGGGATGTAAGACCCAGCTGCTGGGAACAGCAGTTTCTGGGGATTTTGGTTTGAACCCCATGCTTGTGAGGTGAAGGTCGGGTAGTGCTGTCACAGGGCCCTATTATGAATTCTGAGATTATTTATTATTTTTATTCTGTGTGTAGGCCATGCTCCCCAGCAGTCGCACCACCACATGAAGCATACTAACAGGTAGAACACTTATTATTTGCATTACACAACATTTGGTTTTATAGCCATTTAGGTCCATTGTGGTCCACTGGATGAAGGTACTGTCTTTGAGGGAGGTAGCATCTCCCTGACCTGTCCCAGCTATAGGGACAGGTGGGAATGTATTTTGTAATGGGAGGATCGTATTATGAAGGCAAAACACAGGTCAATGTAGTGACGGTGCCTGAATCACATCTGATACATTCAATTATTTTCATACTCTCTTAATCCAATTCAGGGTAGTGGGGAACCGGGGCCTAACCATCCTCACAGGACTCAAGGCAAGAACCAACCCTAAACAGGGTACCAATTCATCGCAAGGCACATGCGCACACACAGACACACACACACGCATACACGCACACACGCACACACGCACACCCGCACGCACACACAAACCCACACGCACAAACACACACTCACTCAAACTGCGACTCTGGAGAAACCAGTTGACCATATGTGTGTAATGTGGGAGTAAACCAGTGGACCAGGAGGAAACCCATGCACACATGAAGAGAACATACAAACTCCATACAGTTGGGCTGGATCTGTGAGGTGCTAACCACTACATGAATGGAATCTCCTGAGTCTAATTAACCTGTGTTTTGGCTGGATGGCTCACTTTCCCTTTTCTTACATGGAACTGACTGATTCTGTCTTTCGTTGGCTTTCATTTTGTTAATACTGAAATGCCAAACTAAATAAACTCAGCTGCTGATGTTGCACTCATCCAATGTTTTTGTCTGTTATTTGTTTTCATGTGTTGTCTTGGTACACAATGCCTACACACTATACTGTGTGGCATTTGCACAGATATTCACGATACCTGCACACAGTCTTACATTAACACCCCTAACCGACACCTGCAGAGAATTAGTTGCATAATGACACTGTTGGCTCCAGTTACTGATTCAGGTTTGTAACCTTCATGGTAGTGAGTTTTATGGTTCGTAGGGTTGAACAGAGAATGCAGGAAGACGGGTAAGGGGAAGTATAAATAAGTGGTGGGGGGTAGAGGCAAGTGTGACTAGAGGGTAGAGGCAGAGACTGTGGTAGGCTAGCGGGTAAGGTACTGGACTATGGACCAGAAGGTCCAGGGTTCAAATGCCAACCTGCCACTGTTGGGTCCTTGAGCAAGACCCTTAGCCTACAATTGTTTGGATTGTAAGATTATATCAACTGTGAGTCGCTCTGGATAAGGTCTGCTAAATGCCATAAATGTAAATGTTAATAGGTGGATGATTTAGGAAAGGTGAAGCGTAAAGAAGACTAGCATAATGGAAGTGTAGCATACTGGAAAGTTTCAGGGTAAAAAAAAAGACATTTCATCTCTCAAGTGTATTTCATTTCTCTGGCTTAGACATCTAAATAAGAAAGTGTGTAAGACAGGTGCATCATTTTATGCCCACTCCACAATTAAAAATGACCCATCTTGAAATTATGTCAGTTCTGTTTCCTGAATCATAGCCATCGCTTGTCTGAAATTTGCTTCAACATCCCTGACCTCCCATTCAGTGTTACCTGCCATACCAGGTCACAGCAGGATTTCCCACAAAACTACAACGGGTCATGGATGCGAACCTACAGGACATTATCTTCTAGAGTGTGACTTATGCCTGTAGCTAGTCAACAACTGCCATTACAATTATTTACAGTATGAGCATAAGTCCTGGGTGCTTCTGGGAGTATACGCGAGCTTATATCTGACAATACACATGGACCTAATCATGCAGCTAATTAGCCTGGCCTAGTCAATTAAAAACACTAGGCGAGAGAGAGAGAGGAATACAAAATGTAGCACTACCTGAGTGCAGCTCACGTTCAATGCTCTCACTCTGATCTTACACTACACACACACACACACATAATATTGGAAACTGTCAAGGCACATTTTGGTACATAAATCTGAGGCACTGTTACCCCGGTTGAACCCGCAGCACTGCACTCGTATTCTTATTGTTGCCGAAGGAAAACAACCATGACAGGCTTGTATGATGCAGTCTTACTGCTGTTACCTCACACCCGAATATAAAACGCTGGATGTTCAACCATGAAGCTAATTTATTATATCGTACAAACTACGATTCCAGTCGTGACAGTACGTTGAATGAAAGCGAGGTAAGATGATGCATAACGCCGGTGTAGCTCATATTCAGCAGACCCGTAATGGAACTTGCACCGTAGTGGGCATGACGTGTAGCGCAGAGTGGAAATGAAAGGCACCAAAGCATATGAGCAAACGCGACGCGATGTGATAACGTACCTTCATAATTCCAACTCTCCGCTTTGTCGCGTCGCCTTGCGGCTATTGTCCGATTTACTTAAACGCACTAGAGATCGGAGCGGCCGGCGCTTGCGGATGGTGCTGTAGTAGCCTATGATAACAGGAGCGCAGCGGCTCGTTTAGCTTACGGATCCATAGCACTGCACTGCTGCTGATGGTGAGGATGGATGGCCATGGGCTTCTGAGAGAAAAAGACAGCAGCACAGCATTACAGCACAAAGGCCATGACTCCTCTTCTATAAAAGCGCCGATTTAAATGCCTAAATTCAGCGATCGGTGTGTCCCAAGCTGACCGAGAAGGAAGCGGTGGCATGAGAGATGAGAAAATAGCGAAAAGCCGGATGGGGAGGAACACGGTGTAAAACAGTGCGTTTAGGACCGCCTATTTCAGAACGAGATTGGACAAGGTTGCGTCTGGACAGCGCTGTTCACCGAAACACTTTAAACAGTAGTGCTACATTGTGGAAAGATCCTTCCCAACAGCCTACTGTCAGGTGCAGAGTTATTGGTACCCTGAGTAAAGATTTTTACAAAAAAATTGTTCACTCCTGAGCAAAAAACTCGCCAAACATTAAGCTTTTAATAGTCTCAGGAGCAAATAACTGGTCAGTAATTTAGCAAGAATTAAACAAACAAATAAAGTAACAGTATGGGATATTCTGTTCCCTCTGATTTCTTTAAATGTTTAAGTCTTGTGGGTAAACCTGCAGACAGCTTTTTACAGAAAGGAGAGTCAATGATGTTCCGCTCAATGGTAATGGCTTCAAACAGTTGGTGATTAGTTGGAAAAATGTTTCCTAGTTAGTTTGTGTATAATGTGAGAGCAAATATTCTCTCTAGAGCTCAAATCTGGACTCTGACCAGGCCAAATGAGCATGATGGACTTTTCTAAAGCCACTACATGGTATTTGCAGTTTAAGCAGAAGCCTCATCTTGTTGAATAATAGCATGTGATGGTTCCTCTTTGGAAACCAACTTTTCAGCACTGGGAAGCAAGCTTTTCTGCAATATTTTCCCACAGTGAAGCAACTCTCCAATGCAGACAGCTGAAAGACTCCCCACACCAAGACGGCTCTAAAGCCATGCTTAATGATAGATCTTGCCAGATCTTCAAAGACACCTCTCTGGACTATCTTCATACAAAAACTCCGCTGAACCACTCTGAATCAAATTTTCCATATTCTTTTAGAAACTCCTTGGTGATGATCGTAGACAAAAAATGGCTTTTTAACACATATTCCAGACACAAAACTTGTATTAGACAACCTTATGGTTATTGTTCTTCTTCAAATAGACTTGTTTTTGATGTCTTGAATTCCGCAGTCAGTTTTTTAAGTTTTTTCAACTTTAAACTTAAGTCTTTGAGAACTGTGAATTCAGCAGGTGGTCATCTCTGCTTGAAGATGTTTTGGGCCTTCACAGTTCATTTTTTGTTTTGGCAACATCACATCTTGTTTCATAGCATTGACATATGTTGTTAATAGCTGATAGTGAAATAGGGATTTGAATGGTACTGAGTAGTTTGTATGGCCTCCACATGCTTGTATGCATGCCTGACAATGTTGGGGCATGCTCCTAATGAGACGATGGATGGTGTCCTGGGGTATCTCCTCCCAGATCTGGACCAGGGCATCACTGAGCTCCTGGACAGCCTGAAGTGCAACCTGGTGGCATCGGATGGACCGAAACATAATGTCCCAGAGGTGTTCTGCACGATTTAGGTCAGGCAAGCGGGGAGGGCCTGGTCAATGGTATCCTCCAAGAACTGCCCGAATACTCTCGCCTTTATGAGGTTGGGCATTGTAGTGCACCAGGAGGAACCCAGGACTCATTGCACCAGTGTAGGGTCTGACAATGACAATGACATCCTGATACCTAATAGCAGGCAGGGTGCCGTTGTCTAGCCTGTAGAGTTCTGTGCGTCCTTCCAGGGATATGCCTCCCCAGACCATCACTGACCCACCACCATTCGGTCTCAGTGAATGATATTGCAGGCAGCATAACGTTCTCTACGGCATCTCTAGACCCTGTCGTGTGCCAGATGTGCTCAGTTGAAACCTGCTCTGATCTGTGAAAAGCACAGGGCACCAGTGGTGGATCTACCAATTATGGTGTTCTATGGCAAATGCTATGTTTTGGTTCATAAAGCAAGGAAAAAAGAGAAGAGGACGGCCCAAAACCAACTGGATTCAGTATATGAAAAAAGATCTTGAAACAGCTGAAATGTCATGGGACCAGAGCATAACAGTAGCTCAGCATCGCACAGAGTGGAAGCGTGTCATTGCCCTATGTACCAGTAATGGCACAAGGAAGGACTAACTAATTAACTAATGGCAAATGCCAATCAAGCTCTATGGTGCTTGGCAGTGAGCACAGGGTCCACTACAAGACATCGGACGCCGCTCATGAAGCCTGTTTCTGATTGACACATTCACATCAGTGGCCTGCTGGAGGTCATTTTGTAGAGCTCTGGCAGTCCTCATCCTGTTCCTCCTTGCAAAAAGGAGCAGTTACCGGTCCTGCTGAGGGGCTAAGGACCTTCTACGGCCTCGTCCAGCTCTTCTAAAGTAACTGCCTGTCTCCTGGAATCCCTTCCATACCCTTAAGACTATGCTGAGAGACACAGCAGATCTGGCAATGGCACGTGTTGATGTGCCATCTTGCAGGAGTTGGACTACCTGTGCAACCTCTTCAGGGACCAGGTACCGCACCATGGTACTAGTAATAATAATAATAATAATACATTGAATTTATATAGCCCCTTTCATAACATCCATGGTCGCTTTACGTTGATTGATTGATAGATAGATAGATAGATAGATAGATACATGACAAGGGTTCAAGGTGTTGACTTGACCTCCAAATTCTCTTTATCTCAACCCAAGAAGGGCAACGTATGATTTGAACAGCAAAACAGTCAAAGATTGTTTTTAGATAGATATAGATGTGTATGTATAAAAGAAGACTATGTAAGTGAATTCTCTATTTCCAGTCCCCTCCTCCCCCATGTTTACTGCAGCAATGAGCTGTGACAAGCAAATGGTGGCACAGCTCTCAGGAGTGCATTCTTTTTGGAGTGCAAATTCTTGCTAACTGTCTGACCAATTATATGTTATTATGACCATTATAACTTTAGGTCTTGCACTTTTATGTTTAGGCCATTTTATTTTGCTCAGGAGAGTATATAGCCATCAATCAGGCAAACATTAAAACCACTGATAAAGTGACTGGCATTATCTCTTGGGTCCTGGCATTCATGTTACTTTGGTACCAACCGCATATACACATTGTTGCAGACAAAATACACCCCCTCATGACAGTGGTAATCCCTAATGGCAGTGACCTTTTTGTCAGCGGTATAATGTCCCTTGCAACAACTGTTCAAGAATAGTTTGAGGAACATGACAAGAGGTCAAGGTGTTGACTTGACCTCCAAATTCTCTTGATCTCAACCCAAGAATGGCAACTTATGATTTGAAAAGCAAAAACAGTCAAAGATTGTTTTTGGTTCTGGGGTTAAGGTTTCAGGTAAATGTGGTACTAATTAGCTACAGTCATTATTATGTCTGAAAGTACAAACATAATGTGTACTCCCTTCAGGTTACTTCCTAGTACATGTTTCTTGCTGTAAGTATATGAGTGTAAATAAAATAGTAAAATGCCCTGTGCCTTCTTACAGTCAATTTCTTCACTTATCTACTAATGAATGTCAGATTTATTTCTATAGCACTTTTTACAGTGGAGCATTTAATCAAAGAAGCCTTACAATTTTCTATTATCTTTTTTATCTAAGCCCAAGCCCAAATGGAACAAGCCTAAGATGACAGTGGCAAGGAAAAAAACCCTAAATATTATAAGTAAGAATCATCAGGAAGACAACGAATCAAAAAGGGACCCAAAGTCCTTGGGCAGCTTAGATGATATATCTAAGAATTAAACTAAGTTATCTTATCAGTGCGATTATAGTATTAGTTTAAATAAACTGAAGCTAAATAAATATTAACAGAGAGAGCATATTTAAAAATATAATAATTAAAATCTAATAATATATAGACTAATAAATTAGAGATAATGTAAAATTATGGAAAGTGTAATGAAATAGAGAATATAAAACTATAGCATATAAGACAATAGTGTAAATGAGTAAAAGATTGAATAAAGTAAAGTAAAAATCATCAAGCAAGACAATCATGCACAGACTGAATAAAACATTGACTGTCTCGTTACAATAGCACATGTTAGTCTCTTGGATATGTTAGACAACAGTGAACAGTCAGTTCTCGTTGACATGTTGGATGTGGTATACATATTGTTCTGGCCAGAGGTCTGGGTCAGAACATTTACTGGCTTCTGAGGAGTCTCTGGTCTGCAGTCGATAGGGGGTTCATGTCCAAGGCTCACCGAAGCACAAGAGGAATGAATTGTATCCAATCTGGAATGTACAGAAGAGTTACTGTGGCACAAGTCACAGAAGTGTTTAATGCTGGTTACAGTAGATATGTGTCCCAACACCGAGTACAGCGCCCCCTGCTGAGTATGTGACTACCTAGTCACAGGCCGGTCAGAATGCTTACCATGCTAAGCTTTCAGAAGTGGGGCACCAGGATGCACTGTGGGAAGAAGACAGGCCGGTGGATGGGAAACCCTGTGTCTAGGCATCATTTGTTGATCTTATTCATGATGAGAATTCAAATGGAAAGTGAAAAATAGAATTATATATGTTGTGTTTACTCTTTAGTATATGGCTAGAGGGCACTCAAGTTGTGTAGTGGTTGAAGTCCTGGTCCCTTTCAGCTGGGCTGGGGGTCACATGTAGAGTCCAGCTTCAATGGCAACCCCAATCCAGCCCTGCGAATGTCCCATACTTAAGCCTGTGACCTGTGATCTCCAGTGATAAGCACCAGAGTCCCACAAGCCCCCCGACAGAAAAAAAAAAAAAAAAAATGGTTTCACTAAAGCTACATACATTTTATATGTGTGTATATATATATAGATATACATATACATATATATATATATATATATATATATATATATATATATATATATGTGGTATATATATATATATATATATATATATACACACACACACACACACACACATCATATATATATATATATATATATATATATATATATATATATATTAACCTGATAGTTTAGTTTGCCTATATAGAGTTGTTTAGTTTGCCTATATAGAGAATGTAACTTTGTGTCTGTCATTAACATGGTCCTCGATGCTGATACCAACATTAAATAAACCAAATAAACAAACAAACATGATGTGTTAGGTTGAAAAATGGTTTTTTTTTTTAAGTTTAAATTAGATCTATGCCACTGGTTAAGGTTAAGTATTTTGTACACTTTTTCCACTTTTTCACTTTTACACTTAACCAGGATTTGGCTGGGTGTACTAGAGCAGGGAAATTACTGTGCCTTCCTGAACTGGAGTTGTGCACCCCTGGCCTACATCAAGTATTTTTTATAAATTAAATGCTTCACAATTACCTAGACAAGTCCTGTGTGATCCTGTAATGTAATTTTAATAATACGCAGTTAATCATAGACAATGAAACACAAGAAGCTAAATAGCCTATTACAAAGCACAATCTTAATTAATATGCATCCACAATCCCTTCAGTCATTTCAGTTGATGACCACATGTGCGTCTCTCAAACTTCATTAAACAGGCTAGTATGTCAGGGCAGTAGGATCAGAAATAGTGCATCATACAGACTTGTTAGTGCAGTAGGATGCGGTTTTGGGCCGTAGCCATGGTGACAAGTCGGTTCTCAGCCTATTCACTCTGCAGTACTGCTCTGTGCCTCAGTGCCACTAATGCTGACATCAGCATGCACACGCTCTTCACGCTACTCTATGACATAAGGCTCCAAAATCTACGCACAACACCACCTCCTGCTTCTGACTGAGATCACAGAGGGAGGAGGCTGTGAGAGTCTGAAGAGTAGTGTTGATGGAGGTGCAGTATGAGAAGAAAGGAATCTTTTTAAAGATATCTTTAAAGTGTACTGACTGTATTGAATCACTAGCACAGCTTTCAGCAAGAGACTCTAGTGTCTCAAAAGGGCAGCGGAAGCAGGACAGGGGCACTTTTCATATAAAACATACACTTTTTTAAAAACATTAAGTGGACACCTAAATTCTGAGACCACCAGTGAAAATGCAGTTATTCACAACATAAAATCAGAAAAGGTCTGTAAAAAAAGTCTTAGGCATTTTATATATTTTCAATTTATTTACTACATATTCTTTACATTTTAGTGGTCGCTGCACTCAGTTCTACAATTATGGTGCTGCTGGCGTTCCAAAACACTGTTGAGTCACTGTCCTCTTTATTAGAGACATTCACCCTATTGCTCCACCTTGTAGATGTAAGGTCAGACACAGTAGCTCATCTGTTGCTGCACAGTTTGAGGTAGCCATTCCTCTAAACCTTCATCATTGCTCACAGGTCACTGCCTACATGATGCTGGTGGCTGGACATTTTTGTATGGTGCCTGGAGTATTTTCAGTTCAGCAGTAACACTGAAGTGTTTAAAACGCTAGCAGCACTGCTGTGTCTGTTCCACTCATATCAGTGCAACACACACTAACACACCACCACTACATCAGTGTCAGTGCAGTGCTGAGAATGATCCACCACCCAAATTGTACCTGATCTGTGGTGGTCCTCTAGGGGTCTTGACCATTAGAGAACTGAGTAAAGGGAACTAACAAAGTATGTAGAAAAACAGATGGACTACAGTCTGTAACTGTAGAACTACAAAGTGCAGTGACCACTAAAACTTAAATAAAGAATAAGCAGAATATAGAATGCCTAAGACTTTTGCACAATACTGTACATCCATTACTGCATTTTAGGCCTGCAACACATTACAAAAAAAGTTGGGACAGCAAAGCATTTACCACTTTGTAAGGTTGCCATTCGATGCTTTTGGCACTGAGGATACCAAGCAATTAAATGTTTCTGGTGTTATTTTGTCCCATTCTTCCCATTCTTGTTGTCAAATTTTGTATTTCAAAATTTTCCACACATTCTCTATTTGGGGACAGGTCATGACTGCAGGTAGGCCAGTCCAGTACCCATACCCTCTTTTTCTGCAGCCATGCCTTTGTAATGTGTGCAGGATGTGATTTTGCATTGTTTTGTTGAAACATTCAAAAAAGAATGAAAAAGGGGTTGAAGATCTTGAAGGCAGCTTACATTGCTCTAAAATCTATGTATCTTTCAGCATTAATGCTGCCACCACAGAGTGTAAGGGCAGTGACACAACCTAATACAAATGGAATGATAGGCAGGTGTGAGTGGGCACCGATTTATTTAAATAACAGGGATCTATCAAAGTCTGCTCTTCACAACACATGTTTGTGGAAGTGTATCATGGCACAAACAAAGGAGATTTCTGAGAACCTCATCAGGCTGGAAAAGGTTACAAAACCATCTCTAAAGAGTTTGGACTCCACCAATCCACAGTCAGAGCGTGTACAAATGAAGGAAATTCAAGACCATTGTTACCCTCCCCAGGAGTGGTCGACCAACAAAGATCACTCCAAGAGCAAACGGTGTAATAGTTGGTGAGGTCACAACGGACCCCAGGGTAACTTCTAAGCAACAGAAGGCTTCTCTTACATTGGCTAATGTTAATGTTCAGGTGTCCACCATCAGAAGAACACTGAACAACAATGGTGTGCATGGCAGGGTTGAAAGGATAAAGCCACTGCTCTCCAAAAAGAACATTGCTGCTCGTCTGCAGTTTGCTAAAGATCACGTTGCCAGAAGCCAGAAGGCTATTGGAATGTTTTGTGGATGGATCAGACCAAAACAGAACTTTTTGGTTTAAAAGAAAAGCGTTATGTTTGGAGAAATGAAAACACTGCATTCCAGCATAAGAACCTTATCCCATCTGTGAAACATGGTGGTGGTAGTATCATGGTTTGGGCCTGTTTTGCTGCATCTGGGCCAGGACGGCTCGCCATCATTGATGGAACAATGAATTCTGAATTATATCAGAGAATTCTAAAGGACAATATCTGAACATCTGTCCATGAACTGAATCTCAAGAGAAGGTGGGTCATGCAGCAAGACAATGACCCTAAGCACACAAGCCGTTCTACCAAAGAACTTTAAAAAAGAATAAAGTTAATATTTTGGAATGGCCAAGTCAAAGTCTTGACGTTAATCCAATCGAAATTTTGTGGAAGGACCTGAAGCGAGCAGTTAATGTGAAACCCCCCAACATCCCAGAGTTGAAGCTGTTCTGTATGGAGGAATGGGCTAAAATTCCTCCAAGCCGGTGTGCAGGACTGATCAACAGTTACAGGAAACGTTTAGTTGCAGTTATTGCTGCACAGGGGGATCACAGCAGATACTGAAAGCAAAGGTTCACATATTTTTGTCACTCAGTAATTCGTAATATTGGATCATTTTCCTCAATAAATAAATGACCAAGTATAATATTTTTGTCTCGTTTGTTTAACTGGGATCTCTTTATCTACTTTTAGGACTTGTGTGAAAATCTGATGATGTTTAAGGTCATATTTATGCAGAAATATAGAAAATTCTAAAGCGTTCAGAAACTTGGAAGTATATTATATTTATAATGACAAACATTGTATTCATTTAGAGAAAAATACAAATAGAAGCTATACGGTTCTATGTATTGAGTGCTGAAACGGCAATTCATAAGAAAGATAATTCATAGTTAAGAATTAACTTAAGAATTTTTGTTGCAGAAATCAAGAAATAAAATTTTAAAATATTACACTCGCCATGCACTCATCTCTCATCTTTACCTCTGCACTTTCTAACTATTCATATAATAGTCATGTTCATTCCACATTATACTGTACGTTTAAAGAAATAAAAGGTAGTTTAATTTTTATTTATCATAAAATTCTATTGTATTTGATTGCTTTTAACTAAATTGGCATCCCATTTTCACAGAACCAATTCACAAAACCTGCTGTTCTCTCTTCTACCATCTCATTTTCCCAGTTTGCTTTTTTACTCAACCAGAATCTTTATTCCTCCATCATTGCTTGAACCTCACATCTCCTAATTTGAATTGCATGCTGTGACCATGCTTAGGCTTTGAAAACTTCATATCCTCATTATCCACTGACCTCATGGTCTGCTTGACCACAAGTTTGATTCTGTTCTCTGCTCATTTTGTGAGGCTCACAGTCTTCTGATTCTACTTCACCCTCCCTACTGATAGCATCATCTCAACGGTCATCCACCATTTGGATCTTTTGCCATTTGACTCTCTATTACCAACAATTCACAGAGCAGGCCACAATCTTGTTGTTATCTTCACCAAGAACTCTACAATTTCCAACCTGACAGAAACTCCCTCTTTCACTTCAATTCCATGCCAGCAGTTCCAGTGTCATCCAGTCCCTAGATAACTGATATTCTGGAATCTCATAGATCAACCAAGAGAAAAAACCTACATCCTTCCTTACAGCTGAAGATTTCATGATTCATTTTGCACAAAAAGGGACGAACATCTTCTTAACATTCAAACCGCTTACTAAAGATGAAGTGGTGATACCAATGACACAAATCGTCTGACAGCTTGGCCACTGAATCCAGTACCATCCACATTTCTCCAAACAACTGACAGCAACCTTGCACCATATACCACAGTAATGATCAACACATCACTGTCATCCGGCCTGTTTCCTTTTCTCTTCAAGGTGCCTTGATTTATACCTCTACTGATTATGCCATCACTCAACTCAGCTGATGTGTCCAACCTGTTTGGACAGCCGTCCAAGAAAGTACTGTACTTGGACTGCTGTCTTGTTCAAGAAAACAACTTCCTTTTTACCAGCCAGTCTAGTTACAAGCAGAGCCGAGGAAAACCCCATGTCTCCAGTGTTTTTAGCATAATTCTGGTTCTGTCTGATGCATTTGACACTGTAAATCATCTTGATTCTTGCCAACTTGGGCACTAGGGGTGGATGTGCTTGATTGGTTTTCCTCATACTTATAAGATTGATCATACCAGACAGCATGGTGAGGTTCACTTTCATCACCTCATAGGATTACTACAGAAGTTTCCCAGGGATCAGTTCTTGGTCCACTCTGCACACTAAATCACTGAGCTCAGTGATTAGATTCCATGGATTTTCACATCATTGCTATGAAGATGGTAATCAGCTTTACTTTTCATTTCCACCTCCCAAGTTTTTAAACAGGTATCTGACTGCCTTTATTTCTGAGATGGCAGAACACAATCTGAAGTACACAATCTGGACAAGACCTAACTGATCTTCCTCGTGGCAAAGAACTCGAACAAGATGCATCTTAAGTATCAGGATTGTATCCAAAAGAGCTAAACCACATATAAATGCATGTTTAAATGCACCCCAAGACATGCTGATATCCTATTTGAATGTGATTGCTCAAACCTCTTCAGGAGGTATCTTCAGACGAATTGCAGCTACATATTAAACAAATGTAACTGCATCTGTATATGCCAAAGCACATCTGACTGCCCACCCACAATGACATAACACACGTCATCCAGGATGTTTATTCCTTGCGTGGCCAGAAGAACAATAAAGGAGGACATGCAGAACTGGTGAACATAGAAACTTTTAAATTTTTAGAAAAAAATTTGAACAGATGTAACTGTCCAAAATAAAATATATGATGATCAGCTGCAACTACTATTCTATCTCAAGCCCAAACTGATCTGGTGCCCATAGGTGCACTTATTAGGTGTTAGGTATCACCACTGTATTAATCATGTGCAACCATGTTTTGCAAATCAAAACTGTAAACAACACAGGAAGTGGGTGGTCAAGTGTTTATGAACTGATTTACATATTACATGGGATACAACAAGCAGATTTCAGTCTGGCTAACTGGAGACACGTTTAAGTACAGTATAGAGTAAATGGATGACTTTAGAAACCTATCCAGGTACAATCCAAATATAAGACGCATGAAATGAGCAAGTGTAAAGAGGTTCTAAGATAATGTCTCTTCTATCTTTTGTGCTTTTGTTGTTCCTGCTCTTTGTATGTATTTTGCTAACTTATTCACAAGCCTTTCATATTTCTTATTTACCACCCAAATGAGAACATGTTTGTTAGTATCTCAGTAGTATTCGCTTCTATCGTCCGACTGGTAATGAACGAACAAATCGGCTTAAATCCGCAGGCATTTGAAACCTTTCCTTTAAAACATCTCAGCATTAGTCAATATTGGGCACAATAATATACTAAATAGACCAAAAATTAAAGTAGCCTAGAGTTGAGCAGTCCTCAACGTATAAGTCACTGTATTTTAAAAGAAATTAGGCCTACAGACACTGTTAAGAACAGGTACAAATTAATTAAGAAACGTGCCATATCAACCAATTGTGATGTCATAGGCATATGTCTTAGATTTGTCTCTTGTGACAGATTGTAGATCTTTCCCTCAAGTGACTAATTTTGAATCATTTTGTACCAAATTAAATGATTATGAGGGCGCGTTCTCCACGTACGCTGCTGCGTTGCCAAGGAAACCAAGGAGTATCCTAGATACTGTATCCGAGGAAACACCACCCCTCTTTAACACATCATCCGAGAAACATCGTTTTATAAAAACAAAAATCCACTTAAGAACATTGTGCTTTTACACTATGCCAAATCATCGTCATTCTATTGTTTGATTAGTTTGTACTCACAGCAATGTGCATTTAAACAGTTGAAGTAAGAAATTAAAGATGAAGGTGATGACAGAGGTGAGAACAGCTGTTGTGTGTGTGTGTGTGTGTGTGTGTGTGTGTGGTCGGGTTTGTTAGACTGCTGTCTTATTGGGCTATAGCGAGGAGGGGGTAAAACAGAAAAATGAATTTGATCAGTTGATTGAATTTGTCCAATAGGAATAAATCTCCCATATTCCTTAAACTACATCAGATTACATACTTACCTGCCTAACTATAAATATGATAAACTGTATATTATTATACTCTCTGGACAATGAAAAACTGTGCCGTAATGTACCACTAGAGGGGAGAATATATCCATCGAACGTTGGTCACCATAAGTCAACACAAAAATGATGAATAGGCAATTGTTATATTTAATATAACTAAATTAAATTAAAATACAACTTTCTGCAAGTATAAAGTAAATTATATTGGTTAAAAAGATTTTGTTCCATGCAAAAAAAAACGTCCTCACACATTTTTGCATGCTGAATCCAAATACGCTTTCAGAATTTCTCTAATATCATGTATTCCAGTTCCTGTAAACTTGCAATTCATTACGTGTAGTATATACACCCACTGGCCACTTTATTGGGTGCACCTGTTCAACGTTCGTTATTGCAAATATCTAATCACCCAATCACGTGGCAGCAACTCAAGGCATGTAGACATGGTCAAGACGACCTGCTGAAGTTCAAAATGAGCATTAGGGTGAGGAACAAAGAAGATTTAAGTGACTGGAATATGGCATGGTTGTTGGTGCTATATAGGCTGGTCTGAGTTGTTTAGAAACTGTTCATTTACTGAGATTGTCATACACAGGAATTTCAAATCTACTTCCAGCAGGATAATGCACCATGTCACAAAGCTTGAGATCCTAAGTCAACGTCTTAGTGGAGCCCAAGGCTATTTAGTGTAAGAACTACATTTAAATCCCAGAGAGTCTTAAGGCATAACAAGGCAATTAATTCCTAAGATGGTATAAACACACAAGTGGTTAATTCGGTAAAGGTGTATATGATAAGTTTAATTTTTTTTAAACAAATAACTGTTACATATAACTGTGTAAATATGACAGTGTATACTGTATATGTAAACTCAAAAGTCAAAGGACATTGACTTGTATTCAAGCTAATGCTTAAATAGATTTAGGCCCATTCCTCAATGTTTAGCCACCTCTCTCTGTGGTTTCCCATTGGCTCCATAACACTGACATTGATAGTATCAACATTCTTTTGTGTCTAAGATTGTAACATATGAAGTGATGCTGTATGACTTTAAAATGTATTCCAAATACCACTTTACAGCTCTGGCTTTTAATGGATATTGTTTTAATGGATATTGCTACTGGCTTAATAGACTCATTGATGGAAAAAAAACAACAACAACAACAACAAAAAACGCACCGTGATAGAAATGTCAGATTGCTGCAAAACTCGGCATGCAGTTATGTCTCAGACAGTGATGATTATGGGTGTGGTATGATTACACAATGGGTCTTGCCACAAGAGGGCATAAAAGTGCTTCCTTTGCTGCCATGTAAACAGGGTCTCAGAGGCTACTTTTGGGTAGTGTAGCCCTTGGTGAGAGAGTGTTGACTGCTAGACATTCCTCTACGGCGCATTCTTTTGTCCAGTTGACAGACTTTGAAAGGGGGTGCATCATTGGACTCAGAGAAGCAGGATGGTTGTTTAGACGAATTGCCTGCCATCTTGTCCTTTGGCCGGTAGTGTCTGGTGGGCGGTCTGGATTGGCTGGACTTCAGTCCTCTTGATCTTGAGTTGTGCATCCTTACCTTTGACTAAGGGCAGAGCTGAGGGTTCATAGTCAAAGTCCTTTGTGGAGATCTGGGATGTTGGGTTGCTGCCTTCTGCCTCCCATGGGGTTACTGATCCCTCTTGGCTGTTACCTTCTGGTTCTCCTCTTTCTTGCTATGCTGCTATAGTTAATGCTGCCGGAGTCTCACGGTACACGTGGCATCAGTGATTGTTAACAGACTCCATGCTCTTAATCAATAACTACAGTGGTGCTTGAAAGTTTGTGAACCCTTTAGAATTTTCCATATTTCTGCATAAATATGACCTAAAACATCATCAGATTTTCACACAAGTCCAAAAAGTAGATAAAGAAAACATAGTTAATCAAATGAGACAAAAATATTTTACTTGGTCATTTATTTATTGAGAAAAATGATCCAATATTACATATTAATGAGAGGCAAAAGTAGGTGAACCTTTGTTTTCGGTATCTGGTGAGACCCCCCTGTGCAGCAATGGAACTGTTGATCGGTCCTGCACACCGGTTGGAAAAATTTTAGTCCATTCCATTAAACAAAAAAGTTCTATTTTGGTCTCATCCGTCCACAAAACATTCTTCCAATAGCCTTCTGGCTTGTCCATGTGATCTTTAGCAAACTGCAGATGAGCAGCAATGCTCTTTTTGAAGAGCAGTGGATTTCTCCTTTCAACCCTGCCATGCACACCATTGTTGTTCAGTGTTCTTCTGATGGTAGACTCATGAACATTAACATTAGCCAATGTCAGAGAGGCTTTCAGGTGCTTAGAAGTTACCCTGGGGTCCTTTGTGACTTCGTCAACTATTACACGCTTTGCTCTTGGAGCGATCTTTGTTGGTCGACCACTCCTGGGTAGGGTAACAATGGTCTTGACTTTCCTCCATTTTTACACACTATGACTGTAGATTGGTGGAATCCAAACTCTTAAGAAATGGTTTTGTAACCTTTTCCAGCCTGATGAGCATCAACAACTCTTTTTCTGAGGTCCTCAGAAATCTCCTTTGTTCGTGCCTCCGTGTTTAACGTTTGCATTCTGTTCTGTGAAATAGGACATTGACCGAAATGGATGTTGACCAATCACTTATTACTGTAGTTTAGATATGTTGCACATAGTGTTTTTTAAACAATAATATTAATTTAAACACAATATGAAAACATTTGCAATCAACATCCAATCACATATTACTGTAGTTTAGATATGTTGCACATAGTGTTTTTTAAACAATAATATTAATTTAAACACAATACGGAAACATTTGCAATACTGTAATGTACAATGCAGTGATTCCTATCTTTGTATATTTATAAAATTTAAAACACTTGCCAATAAAAGAAAGTAGGGATGTTACAATGTTTATTTTCTGCCTTCAAGACTGCGATTTTATTTTCTATTTTAATTCTTAAGATCTTGGCTGTTGAAGCCGACAGACTTGATCGGATGGATTACAAGGCGCATAGGCGACCCGTACTACTAATTTCTGAATGTAATTTTTTGGTGTTTACAGACATATGTCTTTGTAGTGTATACCAGGACTTTGTGTTATCAGTTTATTTGATTTATTAAAGTGGCTGAAATACACTAAGAAGTATTTGTGTTATATATTTTAGGGCCTCTCTGAACTGGTCTATAGCAGGTTAAAGCGTGTGTGCATGTAGATAGTAAATCTGGCAACCCTGCTGTCGACGCTCCATATATTCATCTGCCCAGAATCCATTTCTTTAATAAGTTGCTGGGCTGCCGGCCGGTCACCTCGAACCACCTGTTTTCCTGATGACTTCATGAGGAGATGGACAGAGAAACATGAGATATAACTGGAGACACAGCGTGTTTAGGAAAAGTTGATCATCACTGCCTTCATCGGCTGAAACTTGCGGATTTGGAAAACGTTATTTCTGGATTATTTAGAGTGCAACAAGGACCCGTTTTTGAGAATACCGAGTTACTTATTTGACTAAGAGCAATGAAATGGCGTTAGGAAGTAAGGTTAAGCGCAGGACATCGGAAAACTAAGTGGCGTTATTTGGTTTCCAGTTTAATGTTAGTTTTGTAAGAGAAAATAGAGAACACGCACTGCGTCCCGATGAGGTGAAAAGGAGAAGATCCGACATGAATGAGGAGAGGCGTAAAAGTAAGCCAATAAATTATCTACGGCTTTCTTTGACTTTAAATGACTTGCCTTGTCTATACTACCAGTCGTTAAGATGTTACAGGAAACAAAACTTTCAGGTAAGGTGAGGACTGCTTGTCGTGGAGAGCAGCTGGGCTACTGAATTCAAAATATTATGAAGAGCAAGATATTATATAAGAACAATAGCTATATTATGAAGGGCTTGCTCTTCTTGAGGCGGTAGGGCTCTTTTCATTTTTAAATTACAATTTAATAGAACAATTAAGATTGGCCTATTTTGCAAATTGCTTACAAAACAGCAAATGTGTTGTGTTTCGTATGCTGATGAAAAAACGAGACGGAGCGAGTTCCATGTTGGTCTTAATTGATTTATGCTGGTTTATGCTGGCCTGGTGCTGGTTTGGCTGGTGAACTAACATGGTCTTGCTGGTAAAGCTGGTTGATCTGGTTGACACCATTGCCCAAAACACAACTTATGCTGCTCTTTGCTGTTTTTCTTTTTTTTTAGCAGGGATGTTAACCCATAAAAACATTTCGTTTCTAACATTTTTGTAGGATTTTGATTATTGTTTCCATGTTGCATGCTTATAGGTGCTTTCCATGCACCCAGCATTGAATGCAAGATGACTTTGTGTTTAACATCCCCATCACTCAGGGCTCATAACTAAAGAACAGCCAGTTACATGGTGTTCATGAGAGATCACATATGAAGGACACATTTAAATCCCATAAGAGTCAGTTTGTGGTCATCTGGCAAACTGTGTAATCACTTTAAATTGTGATGTCATTCCATGAGAAAAATGTGATGTGAATTAATGATAATGTCTCATTGTTTGTTCGTTTGATCCAGCATATGTTGTGCTATGAACTCATATGGAAGAAACACACAAAGTAACTAACAATGAAAAATAATTCACTATAAAACCAGTAGAAACCAGTATGACAGGAAAAATGTGTAATGGTTTCCATGGTTGACTCAGTAACATTATGTTAATCTGTGTTAGTGCTTTAGCAATCCAAATGTATTCTGATTCCCATCAAGTTTGTTAGAGATTTGAGAGATGAGTGAAGTATGGTCCTTTTAACGTATATTTATCTGACTTCTCTCTTGTCCTATCTCGTGGATGGCCAACATAATCGATTTGTATTTGTAGTTACTGACGCATAATTTAGCACTATGTTATTTCTGTTTATGCTGCATGGCCTGGTTTGCATGTCGGCTATTATGTAGCCATATTCTTTAATGTTTATTTTACTGTTGACTGCATGCTGTCAGAGTTGGAAATAAGGACAAAAATGTTTTCTGTTTGTGCCTGACATTTATAGTAATTATATAAAAACAAACAATATAAAAGTTATAATTTTTGTTACCAGAATTATTTACGACGGCAGATTTTTGCTTATGATGTAAATAGCTGTGCATTTTCCTAGGCTGCAGGTACATAAACCATGGTTTGTGCTTCTGAAATATCTTCTAAGTGTACAGTTGCATATAAAGCTGTACTCCTCTTGTGTGAACATATTTCAAATCCACAATGAGAAATGCAGCAACTCAGATATATTGAGTTGAGGTTTCTCTTTAAGTGTTGGAATCAGTGAACTTTTTGATAAAGTCTTAGTTGCTGGTAAGGTATTACGTGTGTGCTGTGATACAGTATTTAGAATTTTCTCTGGATTGTACTTTTAAATGTTACACACAGTCCTGCAGTTGAAGCAACTCACATAGACAAACAGATATACTATTTTGCTTCAGCCCAAGGAATTTTTTTAGTACCAAAATAATAGCATCCCACAAATCAGACCAATGACATACAGTGGAGGCTGAAAGTCTGAGACTGCTATTCAAATGTTTCAATTATGTATTTTACTGTAATTTAATTACAAATCATAATCAGCATATGTATATATATATATGACCTAAAACATCATCAGATTTTCACACAAGTCCGAAAGAGAAACCAGTTAAACAAATGAGACAAAAATATTACACTTGGTCATTTATTTATTGAGGAAAATGATCCAATATGACATATTAGTGAGAGGCAAAAGTATGTGAACCTTTGCTTTCAGTATCTTGTGTGACCCCCCCCCATGCAGTGGCTTGGAGGAATTTTAGCCCATTCTTCCATACAGAACAGCTTCAGCTCTGGGATGTTGGTGCGTTTCTTCACATTAACTGGATTAACGTCAGGACTTTGACTTTTCCATTCCAAAACATTAACTTTATTCTTCTTTAACTATTCTTTGGCAGGACTGCTTGTGTGCTTAGGGTCGTTGTCTTGCTGCATGACCCACCTTCTGTTGAGATTCAGTTCATGGACAGATGTCCTGACATTTTCTTGTAGAATTCTCTGATATAATTCAGAATTCATTGTTCCATCAGTGATGGCAAGCCATCCTGGCCCAGATGCAGCAAAACAGGGTCAAACCATGATACTACCACCTAGGGCTGCAACTAACGGTTATTTTAATAATCGATTAATCGGTCGATTATTTTTTCGATTAATCGATGAATCGGGTTATATAAAAAAAACTTTCCATGTCTTTATTCAGAAATATAACATTAAATAACAGAGCAAATAACTGCTTACAATAAATGATTAATAATAAATTTAATTTATTAATAAATTAAAATAACAAATTTAATAATAAAGAAAAATAAGTGCATCTCTGATGCAAACACTACATACAAACTCATTCACTCCCCTTCTTTGGGAACCAAACATGTTATCATGTCAACATGCTCCTGGCTAAAGCTGGCTCTCTTTTTAGAGACTATGGCCCTGTCCACACGAACATGGGTATTTTTCTATGCGTTTTGACCTTTCGTCCACACGAAAACGGCGTTTTGGGTCACTGAAAACAGATTTTTTTTAGCAAAACTCCTTCCAGGGTGAAGATTTATCAGAAACTGATAGTTTCTTGCTTGTAACGTCACTTTGTGCGCCGTTATCTCCTTTGTTTACATGAGGCGCGATTTTGTGCAATAGAGGACGTAGCCAAAATAGTGCCAGCTGTAACACTGCTGACCGAACTTGTTACAAATCTACAAATAAATGTACAATTATTACTTTTTCATTACACTGAAGAACAGAGGCGTCAGAATGCGCTACGGAGGTCACTACTATATCCATCACACCCACGAAGCAGTTCCCGCCCCCAACATCGCCGGTTTTGGACGAGACCCGGTCGGACCTCTCGTTGGTGGGATAGCTTTCAAAACAAAGTGGTTGTTGAAGAACAATGGCGAGAAAATGTTCCTATGCATAGGACATCGCTGTTGTCGTTGAGTGAGCTGCTTCGCCGGCATATAGGACTGCTGGTTTGCCATTGCTCTTGACAGCGACTGTGTGCGTTTTTTCGTTTTCATGTGGACGAAGTTTTTTGTTTAAACAGTGCTTGTGTGGACGGGATATTTTTTATAAACGAATTTAAACCCCCGTTTTAGAAAATACCCGTGTACGTGTGGACATAGCCTTAATGCTAACTTGTTTTGAAGATTCCGCGTCCGCGCCGGCTCCGCCTCGCTCTGTGCAATCGCTCGTGTTTTTTTTTTTTTCCAACGCTGACTGCAAGTGCCGCAAGTAACGTAAGCGGATATGATAAGGCGGGGGACACATAAATCATGCGACACCACGAATCGATAATGAAATTCGTTGTCGACACTTTTAATAATTGATTTTTATTGATTTTATCGATTCATTGTTGCAGCTGTACTACCACCACCATGTTTCACAGATGGGATAGGGTTCTTATGCTGGAATGCAGTGTTTTCCTTTCTCCAAACATAACGCTTTTCTTTTAAACCAAAAAGTTCTGTTTTGGTCTCATCTGTCCACAAAACATTCTTCCAATAGCCTTCTGGCTTGTCCATGTGATCTTTAGCAAACTGCAGATGGACAGCAATGTTCTTTTTGGAGAGCAGTGGCTCTCTCATTGCAACCCTGTCATGCACACCATTGTTGTTCAGTGTTCTTCTGATGGTGGACTCATGAACATTAACATTAGCCAATGTGAGAGAGGTCTTCAGTTGCTTAGAAGTTACCCTGGGGTTTGTTGTGACCTTGCCAACTATTACACCCCTTGCTCTCAGAGTGATCTTTGTTGGTCGACCGTTTCTGGGAAGGATAACAATGGTCTTGAATGTCCTCCATTTGTACACAATCTGTCTGACTGTGGATTGGTGGAGTCCAAACTCTTTAGAGATGTTATGTAACCTTTTCCAGCCTGATGAGCATCAACAACTCTTCTTTTGAGGTCCTCAGAAATCTCCTTTGTCTGTGCCATGATACACTTCCACAAACATGTGTTGTGAAGAGCAGACTTTGATAGATCCCTGTTCTTTAAATAAAACAGGGTGCCCACTCACACCTGATTGTCATCCTATTGACTGAAAACACCTGACTCTAATTTCACCTTCAAATTAACTTCTAATCCTAGAGGTTCACAAACTTTTGTCAGCCACTAATATATAATATTGGATAATTTTCCTCAATAAGTAAATGACCAGGTATAATATTTGTGTTTCATTTGTTTAACTTTGTTCTCTTCATCTGATTTTAGTACTTGTGTGAAAATCTGATAATGGTTTAGGTCATGTTTATGCGGAAATCTAGAAAATTCTAAAGGTTTAGGGTTACTTTCAAGCACCACTGTGTGTAGTATTTAGTTAGTTAGTAGTTAGTAGGTATGCTTCTTTTGTGTTTGCAATGAAAGTATGACAGTGTGTGCAAAATCTAGTGATCCATGTTACCCCAGGATGATCAGTGAGGTTTAGGTTGGGTGAATAGTTCATGCTGGATGTTTTGCTATTTAAATTTTGGATGAAGAAACTGGGTTCTGAGATGAAAAACATGATTCCAAACTGAATATATATATACAGTGGGGCAAAAAAGTATTTAGTCAGCCACTGATTGTGGAGTTCCCCTACTTAGAAAAATGAGAGAGGTCTGTAATTTTCATCATAGGTACACTTCAACTATGAGAGACAAAATGAGAAAGAAAATCCAGGAAATCACTGTGTAGGATTTTTAAGGAATTTAATTGTAAATGATGGTGGAAAATAAGTATTTGGTCAATAAATTTGGTTTAACTCAATACTTCTGCAACATAATCTTTGTTGGCAATGACAGAGGTCAAACGTTTCCTGTAAGTCTTCACCAGGTTTGCACACACTGTAGCTGGTATTTTGGCCCATTCCTCCATGCAGATCTCCTCTAGAGCAGTGATGTTTTGGGGCAAAACGGACTTTCAACTCCCTCCACACATTTTCTATGTGGTTGAGGTCTGGAGACTGGCTAGGCCACTCCAGGACCTTGAAATGCTTTTTACAGAGCCATTCCTTTGTTGCCCGAGCGGTGTGTTTGGGATCATTGTCATGCTGGAAGACCCAGCCACGTTCCATCTTCAATGCTCTCACTGATGGGAAGGAGGTTTTGGCTTAAAATCTCACGATACGTGGCCCCGTTCATTCTTCCCTTAACACGGTTCAGTCGTCCTGTCCTCTTTGCAGAAAAACAGCCCCAAAGCATGATGTTTCCACCCTCATACTTCACAGTAGGTATGGTGTTCTTAGATGCAACTCAGCATTTTTTTTGCTCCAGTTGAGTTTTTACCAAAAAGTTCCATTTTGGTTTCATCTGACCACATGATATTCTCCCAATCCTCTTCTGGATCATCAATATGCTCTCTGGCAAACTTCAGACGGGCCTGGACATGTACTGGCTTAAACAGGGGGACAAGCCTGGCACTGCAGGATCTGAGTCCCTCTTGGCATAGTGTGTTACTGATGGTAGCCTTTGTTACTTTGATCCCAGCTCTCTGCAGGACATTCATCAGGTCCCTCCATGTAGTTCTGGGATTTTTGCTCACAGTTCTCATGATCATTTTGACCCTACGAAATGAAATCTTGCGTGGGGCCCCAGATCGAGGGAGATTATCAATGGTGTTGTATTCTTTAAAAATCCTACAATGTGATTTCTTGGATAATTATTTTTATCTCATTTTGTCTCTCACAGTTAAAGTGTACCTATGATGAAAATCTCATACCTCTCTCATCTTTCTAAGTAGGAGAACTTGCACAATCAGTGGCTGAGTAAATACTTATTTGCCCCACTGTATATATATACATACGTATATATACGTGTGTATATATATATATATATATAATCAAAATCAGGAATCATATGCTTTTCTGTTTTTGTCTGTTGTGACAGTTTTTGAAGTGATTTGATGAGCCTGTCTTTATAATAAGACATCATGTTCTAGTAACATGCACAAAAATAGCAAAGACTCTGAGTTCACAAACTTATATAGCATGACAGGGATGGTAAAGCAGTGGCACAGTAGTTAGTGAAGTTGCCTCACAGCTCCAACATCCCTGGTTCAATCCTGACCTCAGGCTCTTCCTGTGTGGAGTTTTCATTTTCTCCACGTATCTGTGTGGGTTTATGCCGGTTACTCCAGTTTCCTCGTACATCCCAAAGATGTGTAATTGGTGTTTCTAAAGTGTTTTTAGTGTATGAGTGTGTGTGTGTGTGTGTCTAGATGCCCGCTGATGGGTTGGTGCCCTGTTTAGGGTTGTTCCTGCCACGCTTCTTGTGCTGCCGGCTAGGCACTGGCTTTTCTAGACTGTGGTCAGGATTAAGTGGATAAGAAAATGAATGAATTTTAGATAGATAGCAAACCTTGTGAACCTCAGAACATTTTAGCAGATTTTAGCATTTTGTTTAAAATGTAGGAGATTATTTAATGCCACAGAACATAGCGTGAAACCATATATCTGTGATAAGATATCAGATTTGTTTGGCTAAGTCTGTATTGTAATAACAAAGTTATAATTAATTTTCAGCACAATCAGTACAGTGTTTTCTCCTTTATATTGTCTTTTTGTGCAGTAGCTGGCTTATTGGTTAGCTAGCAGCTAGCCATATTAGTCTATGGGTACTAGCCTGCATAAAAACCTCTGTCCCGAAATCCTTTTCGTTCACTCACATGTGCTCTGCTCGTGCATGAAAGTAGGTCACATCTGTCACAATATGGCTCAGCTCACCTTTTGCAGAACTCTCCTCATCAGAGGCAATGACTGACTAGAAACCTGGATTTAATGTTCTTGAAAAATCCTCAGTTAGTCTGCAAATTATGACTTTTTCCTTTGTTTTAGTGTAGTATAGTAACTTCCTATGAGAGAGTAAGTAGTCAAAAAATGCTACAGGATTTTCATCCTAATCTCTATCCACACGCAGTTGTCATGTATGTATAACTACCACAGACAAGAATTTCAGCACAATTTTCAGCATTTCCCTGTGCTTAGTAATACACAAAAACACTTGAATATCATTTGTTATAACTGATCAGTTGAATTCTGACAATAATAGATTACAATAAAAGTAGTATAACTATTTATGTAGACTTTAATCCAAATAATTTAAAACTTTAAATATTACACCCGAACAGTAGAATATAAGTGTGAGAAGGGAAGTGCTCCTGGATGTAGGATTGTAATAATCATATGTGTTTATTTATTAATTAAATAAAATATTTTAATTGATAAATAGATTGGCCAGTCATGAATGCTCCTGCCAGCTTCCTTGCTGTGAAGTTGCATAATGCGATTTGAATTGTGGTAGCCTAGCGGTTAAGGTACTGGACTCTGGATCAGAAGGTCTAGGGTTCAAATCCCACCTTGGCTAAGTTGTATCAGTTGTAAGTTGCTCTGGATAAGAGCATTTGATGAATGACATACAATGTAAAATGAACGGTGTCTGAGTACCATGTTACATGTATGTATATACTACATATTATATAGCAAAGCTGTATGGGATACGGTATCGTCTAAATAGCCAAGATACTGCGGTGTTTCCCATATATTGATTTGTTTAATATCAACATTGACAGGCACATATTGATTTTCTATTTTTTTACTGTTAAACTGGGTATAATCATTTCTGTGTTAAGCAGATCCAGCACATGTAATTCAACGCGTGTTATGACCTGCTCACCAACATCATTGTTATCCCAGTGCTTATAAGAACCGCAGCTCCAGCCAAACATTGTTCAGTGTTTAATAAAACTTTGTAATTAAAAACATTTATTGCAACAGAGACAGCTCAGTTACAGTGCGGCAAAAAAGTATTTAGTCAGCCACTGATTGTGCATTTTTTAAGATTTTAGGATTTTAGGATCACATTGTAGGATTTTTTAAGAATTTAATTGTAAATCATTTTGGAAAATAAGTATTTGGTCACCCACAAACAAGCAAGATTTCTGGCTCTCACAGACCTGTAACTTCTTCTATAAGAAGCTCTTCTGTCCTCCACTCGTTACTGTATTAATGGCACCTGTTTTGACCTCGTTATCTGTATAAAAGAACACCTGGGTCGTCCACAGGCCTCAAAACAGGCAGACTCCAAACTCAACCATGGCCAAGAACCAAAGAGCTGTCGAAGGACACCAGGAAGGGAAATTGTTAGACCCTGGCACCAGGCCTGGGAAAGAGTGAATCTACAATAGACAAGCAGGTTGGTGTGAAATAAATCAAACTGTGGGAGCAATTCTAAGAAAATAGAAGACATACAAGGACCATTTGATAATCTCTCTCTTGATCTGGGGCAAAAAAACCCCACGCAAGATCTCATTTCCCGTGGGGGGTCCCAAAATGATCATGAGAACGGTGAGCAAAAATCCCCAGAACCACACGGAGGGACCTGATGAATGACCTGCAGAGAGCTGGGACCAAAATAACAAAGGCTACCATCAGTAACACACTACGCTGAGAGGGACTCAGATCCTGCAGTGCCAGGCGTGTCCCCCTGCTTAAGCCAGTACATGTCCAGGCCCGTCTGAAGTTTGCCAGAGAGCATATGGATGATCCAGAAGAGGATTGGGAGAATATCATGTGGTCAGATGAAACCCACAACCCATTTTTGGTAAAAACTCAACTTTTTGTGTTTGGAGGAAGAAGAATGCTGAGTTGCATCCCAAGAACACCATACCTACTGTGAAGCATGGGGATGGAAACATCATGCTTTGGGGCTGTTTTTCTGCAGAGGGGACAGGACAACTGATCCGTGTTAAGGGAAGAATGAATGGGGCCATGTATCGTGAGATTTTAAGGCAAAACCTCCTTCCATCAGTGAGAGCATTGAAGAAGGAACGTGGCTGGAAACACACCGCTCGGTGTGACTCCGTAAAAAGCATTTCAAGGTCCTGGAGTGGCCTAGCCAGTCTCCAGACCTCAACCCCATAGAAAATTTGTGTTGCCCAGCAACAGCCCCAAAACATCACTGCTCTAGAGGAGCATGGAGGAATGGGCCAAAATACCAGCTACAATGTGTGCAATGAGCTGCACTACCTGAGCTACTTGTGTGGGTTGTAGAGTCCGTCTCACGCTACCACGAGTGTGAAAGCATAGGTACTGAGAAGTGGTCTATGGTCCCCACCTGCAGAACCACTCCTTTATTGAGTGTGTCTTGCTAATTGCCAATAATTTCCACCTGTTGTCTGTTCCATTTGCACAGCAGCATGAGAAATTGATTGTCAGTCAGTGTTGCTTCCTTGGAGTTATATTGTGTTGTTTAAGTGTTCCCTTTATTTTTTTGACCAGTGTATATATATATATACACACTGCATATATATATATATATATATATATTTACCCCCACTGAGAATCTTTGGGATGTGCTGGAGAAGACTTTACGCAGTGGTCCAAATCTCCCATCATTAATACAAGATTTTGGGGGAAACATTAATGCAACTCTGGACAGAAATAAATGTTGTGACATTTTAGAAGGTTGTGGAAAGGATGCCACGGTGAATGCCTGCTGCAATAAAAGCTAAAGGCGATCCAACAAAATATTAGAGTGTGTGACCTTTTTATGGCCAAGCCATATATATGGCCATATATATATATATATATATATATACTTAAGTTGAGGCCAATTTTAGTTAGATCAGTTAACCTAAAGCATGTCACTGGACAGTGTTTTAGAAAACCATATTACCCGGAGTTAACCCATATGCACAGACTCCACACCCAGGACTTTCTTGCTGTGAGGTGACAGTACTACCCACCGAGTCACCGTGTTGCCCCCGTGCCGTCAGTATTTGGTTGATTATTTGTGCACGCATGCGTGCATTTGTGTGTGTGTGCAAGTGTGTCCCCAGTATTGCCATAGAATTTTTAATTTGTGAATATTCAGTTGTCAGACCCTCAGACTTAAAACATCTTCCCACGATATATCTGTCATATGTCGGCCTTAATATGACAGATATATCGGAGATATTTGCGCTTCATATACAGGTAGTCCTCGACTTACGACGCAGATCCGTTCCTAGGTGGCGTCGTAAACCGATTTTCGGTGTAAGTCGGAACATACGTACATACTGTACATAAATAACATACTGTAAGCACTTATCCTCTCCTAACGCCTATCCTAACACAGTAATTATCAAAAAACGAGCCGCGTAACCGTGTATTCTTCCGCCACGCACACCAAACACGAAGTTCGCGTTATGACGTTTACGATGCAAAACCACTTAAGTGCGAAACAAGGCTTTATACAGTAAATGGGAGATGTGTCGTAACCACGAAACGTCGTAACTCGAGACCGTCGTAACCCGAGGACTACCTGTACTACTATGTTATTTTCTGAAAAAGTAGTCACATCCCTGACAGTATGAATTGTACATACCTTCAACTACATTTATAAATACCTTTGACGGAATAATTTATTAAAGCATTCAACATGCATGTTTTGCATATATTGCTTTTGACTGCCCTAACAACTGCTTGTAGATCTCCAATAAATGTAATTTATTATAAATACTTGTCCATTATAATCCATACTGTACTGATGCAATATATAGAAATTAGGCTGGAAAATGCTTTAGTACACCTTTAACTGTGTATACTGCTGTGATCTTTCATGATGTCCATGACAAATTGATAAGAGACGAAAGCAGTAACATGAGAACATTGAAATGGCAGGCATCAGAAATATTCCAACTTGTACTGTATTCATGTAGTGTCTCAAGCATACTCAGCACTTGTTGTTTATTGAATGATAACTTGTTCAATGTAAAAAAGTACTTTTGTTAAAAAGACAGTCTCATCCAGGATTAACAGTAGCTCAATCATACAGCTAAACCTCTGACCTCTGTCTGTTCTCATCAGGCAATGGGTACGCCAAAGACTTGGAGGAAGGCGGCGGAGATGGGGAGGAGGAAGAGGAGGAAAAGCATGGAGTAGAGGGGGGCGATGGTGGAGAGGATGAGGAGGACAAGTGGGATGATGATGGAAGGCCTAGGATAAATCGTACAGATACGATCAACTCCACTACCAGCTCCACAGGCACACAGAGGAAGAAGAGCCAGCATGGCAAAAAGCAAGTGCAAGGCTCCAACCAAGTGCAGCGAGCACCACGAGCCCTTTTCTGCCTTAAGTTGAACAACCCTATCCGCAGAGCTGCACTGTCTATCGTGGAGTGGAAGTATCCTTCATTAGCTTGTCAACTAACAGAAATGAATTGTCTTTCCTGAAACAGTCATTCATTTTAATAAAGCATATACTCCAATTCATAATGTGATGAGGTTGGATAGGCTTGTTGGTCTCACAGGTGAAAATGGATTTAGTGCAATGGTTGGTAAAATTAAGGTGAAACAGTTTTGCGTTGAATTATAACACAGTTACCAGACCTGTTAAACTTTAGGTCCGATAAATCCTCCACATTCTGTATTCTAATTGGCTACCAAAAGTACCCTAAAGTATATCATTTTAAGTTTTCAACTGCTGTTGCATGGCTATTAGCTCTAGTGACTTGGTGGTTAGAACCAGCTACTAGAAACACCAGTTTCTGATATCCCATGGGGCTTGCAGTTTGAAGGTTGTATGTTGTGTTCTTGGAAACCTGCGATAGATTGGCATCCCGTCTAGGATGTATTTCTGCCTACACCCAGCGAATTCTGGGTTAGGTTGCAGAACCTCCACCATGACCCTGACCAGCATAAGCAGGGGTAAAAGAGGATACTTTGCTTTTTGCTTTTGGGCTAATTCCCATTACGTAATTTATTACCACATCACACAGAGTGCATAACCTGTGTAGGCATTTAATTTCTTTGAGATGTTATTAAGTACAGAGGTCAGTGGTTTTGGGATATATTTTAAGCATGTCTATAAGTCTCTTAAAAAATTTGTCAAATGCTATGACTGTAAATCTATTGGACACAAATAAATAGCTACAGTGAAGCTTTAAAGTTTGTGAACCCTTTAGAATTTACTATATTTCTTCATAAGTATGACCTAAAACGTCATCAGATACTTGGTCATTTATTTATTGAGGAAAATGATCCAATATTACATATTAGTGAGTGGCAAAAGTATGTGAACCTCTAGGATTAGCAGTGAATTTGTAGGTGAAATTACAGTCAGGTGTTTTCAATCAATGGGATGACAATCAGGTGTGAGTGGGCAGCCTGTTTTATTTCAAGAACAGGGATCTATCAAAGTCTGCTCTTCACAACACATGTTTGTGGAAGTGTATCATGGCACGAACAAAGGAGATTTCTGAGGACCTCAGAGAAAGAGTTGTTGATGCTCATGGAAAAGGTTACAAAACCATCTTTAAAGAGTTTGGACTCCACCAATCCACAGTCAGACAGATTGTGTACAAATGGAGGAAATTCAAGACCATTGTTACCCTCCCCAGGAGTGACTGACCAACAAAGATCACTCCAAGAGCAAGGCGTGTAATAGTTGTCGAGGTCACAAAAGACCCCAGGGTAACTTCAAAGCAACTGAAGGCCTCTGTCACATTGGCTAATGTTAATGTTCATCCACCATCAGAAGAACACTGAACAACAATGATGTGCTTGGCAGGGTTACAAGGAGAAATCCACTGCTTTTCAAAAAGAACATTGCTGCTCGTCTGCAGTTTGCTAAAGATCACGTGCACAAGCCAGAAGGCTATTGGAAGAATGTTTTGTGGACGGATGAAACCAAAATAGAACTATTTGGTTTAAAAGAAAGGTGTTATGTTTGGAGAAAGGAAAGCACTGCATTCCAGCATAAGAACCTTATCCCATCTGTGAAACATGGTGGTGGTAGTATCATGGTTTGGGCTTGCTTTGCTGCATCTGGGCCAGGACGGCTTGCCATCATTGATGGAACAATGAATTCTGAATCATATCAGAGAATTGTAAAGGAAAATGTCATGACATCTGTCCATGAACTGAATCTCAAGAGAAGGTAGCAAGACAATGACCTTAAGCACACAAGCCGTTCTACCAAAGTATGGTTAAAGAAGAATAAGGTTCATGTTTTGGAATGGCCAAGTTAAAGTCCTGACCTTAATCCAATCGAAATGTTGTGGGAGGAACTGAAGTGAGCAGTTAATGTGAGGAAACCCACCAACATCCCAGAGTTGAAGCTGTTCTGTAGGAAGGAATGGGCTAAACTTCCTCCAAGCCAGTGTGCAGGACTGATCAACAGTTACAGGAAACATTTAGTTGCAGTTATTGCTGCACAGTAAATAAATAAATTTCCTCAATAAATAAATGACCAGGTATAATATTTTTTTTATAATTTGTTTAACTGGCTTCTCTTTATCTACTTTTAGGACTTGTGTGCAAATCTGATGATGTGTTAGGTCATATTTATACAGAAATATAGCAAATTCTAAAGGGTTCACAGACTTTCAAGCACCACTGTACTCATACAGGCTCTTCTCATTCGAAGTCTTGATTGCTGCAATGTTTTGCTTGCCATCATGTTTCATTGCTCCACTACATTCATTCATAATGCTGCTGCCTGTCTGGTTCAAAACCTACCAAAGTCTTCCCATGTATCTCCATTAATGAGAACTCCATTGGCTTCCTGTTTTAAGCAGTATCAAATTTAAAACTCTTCTCCTATATTTGCAGGCCTCCAAAGGTTCTGCTCCATGTTATTTACATTATTTGCTCCATAACTTCACGCCTGTTACCAAGAGTAATGAAACGGGGTGTATTTGCAAATAAAGTTTTAATAATATAAAAAGAACCTGCTAGAAGCTGGATTTTCTGTATTGTTGATAGATCACCAAAACAGTAAATAATGTACTGTGCCTTGACTTTGCTGATCAGACCTTTTGATATCTTCATTCTTCTGGCTATTTTTGCCAACTGTGTGGCTCTAGGGGTTTCTAAGCCTTTTCCAGAGGATGACTCTAACTCAACTAACCATGATTTGGTGAGTAGTACTGATTCAAAGAGAAACTGGCAGTCATTTAGAGAATGCAGTTCGTGTACAAGCATTTAGATGTATAGTTGTTGTTAGGCATTCCTCAGTCCTCTATCAATCAAACTGACAAAAGCTAATCTCAAGTGCCTGTATACATGTACATACAGTAGGGCAAAAAAGTATTTAGTCAGCCACTGATTGTGCAAGTTCTCCTACTTAGAAAGATGAGAGAGGTCTGTAATTTTCATCATAGGTACACTTCAACTACGAGAGACAAAATGAGAAAAAAAATCCAGGAAATCACAGTGTAGGATTTTTAAAGAATTTAATTGTAAATTATGGTGGAAAATAAGTATTTGGTCAGCCACAAACAAGCTAGATTGCCTCTTGCAGACCTGTAACTTCTTCTTTAAGAAGCTCTTCTGTCCTCCACTCGTTACCTGTATTAATGGCACCTGTTTGAGCTCGTTATCTATACAAAAGACACCTGTCCACAGCCTCAAACAGTCAGACTCCAAACTCAACCATGGCCAAGCCCAAAGATCTATCAATGGACATCGGGAAGAAAATTGTAGACCTGCACCAGGCTGGGAAGAGTGAATCTACAATAGGCAAGCAGGTTGGTGTGAATAAATAAACTGTGGGAGCAATTGTAAGACATACAAGTCCATTGATAATCTCCCTCGATCTGGGGCTCCACGCAAGATCTCATCCCGTGGGGTTAAAATGATCATGAGAACGGTGAGCAAAAATCCCAGAACTACACAGAGGGACCTGATGAATGACCCGCTGCAGAGAGCTGTGACCAAATAACAAAGGGCTACAAAGGCTTAATACCATCAGTAACAATTAACTGACGAAAACGCCTAAGAGGGGACTCACATATCTTGCAGTGCCACAGGACGAATGCTTGTCCCCTCCTTCTTAAGTTACGCTCCCCTTACCAAAAAATTCGCGCCACGACTGTCCCTTTCCCTCTTCCCGTTTTTTTCCCTCTTTCGACCCTTATTTCATTCTCCGTCTTATTTTTCTCATCGTCGCTAATTGATTTATTCTCTTCCCCCTCCCACTCGCCCTTTTTATTTTTTTCCCCCCGCCCTCCCCTCTCCCCCAGCCATCCCCTGGGGCCCCCACCTCGCCCCTCCGATCATACTACGTACCAGCCCTCCCCCTCCTCCCTCCCCCCCTACCCCCTCAACTCTGTAAAACCTCAACTCGTCGTGTTGGAGGAGAAGAATTCTGAGTGCAAGGCAACCTTAACTGTTGAATTATGATGGTGGAACCAATGCTTTGGTGATTGCTTTGTTTTTTTTTTGTGTTTGTTGTTCCTTTTTTTGTTGGTGTGGGGTTGGTGGTTGTGGGGGCTGTTTTTTTCTGCAGATGGGCAAGACAGGACGAATTTGATCCGTTGATCCTGGTAAGACGGGACGATTGAAACGTGTTTGGCCATGTATTGTTTGTGATATGTTAAATAATTAAAGTAAATTTTAAAAAGAGAAATAAAAACGACCTTCCCAAAACCCCACCCCCCACCCTCCTTCTTTCCCTCCTTTCTCATGATCATTGAAGATGTAACGTGGCTGGTGGGGGTTCCAGCATGACAATGATCAATGAAGGAGTGGCTCCGTAAAAAGCATTTCAAGGTCCTGGAGTGGCCTAGCCAGTCTCCAGACCCCCGTCAACCCCATAGTTAAATGTGTGGAGGGAGTTGAAAGTCCATGTTGCCCCAAACATCACGGAAATCTTGCATGGAGGAATGGGCCAAAGGAATACCCAGCTACAGTGTGTGCAAACCTGGTGAAGACTTACAGGAAACGTTTGACCTCTGTCAATTGCCAACAAAGGTTTTTGTTATAAAGTATTGAGTTTGAAGAACCAAATTTACTGACCAAATACTTATTTTCCACCATAATTTACAATTAAATTCTTACAAAATCCCTCACAATGTGATTTCCTGAATTTATTTTTCTCATTTTTTTTCTCTCATAGTTGAAGTGTAGCTATGATGAAATTACAGACCTCTCTCATCTTTCTAACTCGCACAATCGGTGACTGACTAAATTACTTTTTTGCCCACTTAAGCTTACTGTGGCATTCAGTAACCAGAACAGGCACGAGCAATAGTAAAATATGTCATAAAAATATAAACACTAGTCCATACATATGAATTTAGCATAATCATCTAACTTAATGCATGTCTTTGGAATGTGTGAGGAAACCCACACGGACACTGCGATGGACATGCAAACTCCACATAGGCAGAGTTTGAGGGCCGGTATTGAACCTGGGGACGCTGGAAGCTATGTCGACTGTGCTAACTTAACTGCACCATTATTATTTATGCCACCCTGGTTCTTTTAGTAAAGTGGTCCTTAAGTTCCCTCAGTAATTGAAAAATTTGCTATATTCTAGCATAAACCTGCATAAACTTTGCAGAAAATTTATTTATTAGGTGCTTGGTAAATTAGCAATAATATAATCTGCTATACAAAGACATAACATTATATACCATTTATATTTAAGTAAACACACTCAATTCAATTGTCAAGTCAAGTCAAGTCAGATTTTATTTATATAGCGCTTTTTAACAATGGAGCATTGTCTCAAAGCAACTTTACCAGGTTTAGTTATCCGTCCAATAACTACGAGTGAAATGAAAGGGAACGATGGTAGAATAAAGGTTGGAGCGGGAGAGAGAAAAAAAAAATGAATGTATGCGACACAAACGTAGAAACGAGGCGGCGGGGAAACAAGAAGGGGTGGTAGAGTAAGGAACGGTACAGCGGGCCGAAAGATGGTCCAATCTCAATTTGAGCAAGCCTAGGGCGACATGGTAAGGAAAAACTCCCTAAGTGTTATGAGGAAGAAACCTTAGGAGGACCAAGACTCAAAATGGGACCCAACCTCCTTGGGCGGTGTAGATGATAAATCTAAGAATGAAATAAAGTCATGGAGTCATACTTCAAAATAAAATGAGAAATATGCACATCGGCATTAAGTAGTCCGATACACAGTCACTCTAGGATCCTGAGTCCAAGCAGGGAAGTTGTTGGCGGCACTTCGACCCCCAGATAACTGGAGCAGGGTGAGGGTTACTGCCCTCCAGTGTGGCCTGGGTATGATGGGGCTGGAGCTGATGACGGAAGCAGCTTGAGTGAACCTGAAGCGGATCAACATCATGTGTGGGGCAGGAACTGGTAGCAGAACACAGCTTGGAGAGAAAACAGAAAATGTAATTAGTTATTGATTAAGAGCACAGTGTCTATTAACAATCACTGATGCCATGTCAATCACTGATGCCAAGTGTAGCATGAGACCCGGCAGCATTAGCTATAGCAGCATAGCTAGAAAGAGGAGAACTGGTATGTAACACAGCCAAGAGGGATCACATGAGACATCGGCAACCCCACGGGAGGCAGAAGACAGCAACCCAATGTCTCTGATGACCATAAGACTCTTTGACTATGAACCCCCAGCTCTGCCCTTAGTCTAAGGCAAGGATGCACGAGTCACGATCACGAGGACCGAAGCCCAGTTCAGCCAGACCCGACACTCCTGGCTAACGGACAAGGCAGGCCGGCAGGCCAAACATGACTCCAGACGCCGGCCCCAGTGACCCGAGTCATCCCAGGCTAAGTCTAACCAAAAGCCTGTGTAAATAAGTATGTCTTTAGCCTAGACTTAAACATTTGGAGAGTGTCTGAGTCTCGAATGAAAGTGGGTAGTTTATTCCATAGTTGGGGGGCCATGTATGAGAAAGTCATTCCCCCTGCTATGATTTTTTTTATTCTAGGAACTAAAAGACCCTGCACCCTGCGAACGAAGTAGACGAGCTGGATTGTAAAACTCTAAGAGTTCACTCAGATAATGTGGGGCCAGGCCATGTAGAGCTTTATAAGTTATAAGAAGCATTTTGTAATCAATGCGGAATTTAACTGGTAACCAGTGTAGTGATGGTAGAACAGGAGTGATATGATCAAATTTTGTAGTTTGTGTTGGCACTCGGGCAGCTGCATTCTGAACTAACTGAAGTTTATTTATAGATTTACTAGAGCATCCAGTAAGTAAGGCGTTACAGTAATCCAACCTTGAAGTTATAAACGCATGAACAAGTTTCTCTGCATCATTAAAAGAGAGGATATTTCTAAGTTTTGCGATATTACGTAACTGGAAGAAAGCAATTTGAGTGATGCTGCTAATATGCGCATCAAAGGAGAGATCTGAATCAAATGTGACCCCTAAGTTTTTTACATATGGACTGGACAATACTGGAGAGCCAATCTAGATTTAGGACAGATGTAGCCAACCTGTCTCTCACAGCCTTGGGTCCCACTAATAGAACCTCAGTTTTATCTGAGTTAATTAAGAGAAAAATAAATAACATCCAATCTTTTATTTCCTTTACAGAGGCCTCAATTTTGTTGATTGTAAGGCTGTCATTAGGTTTGGCTGATATGTACAGCTGTGTATCATCTGCATAGCAGTGGAAACTAATGCCATGTTTACGAATAACTGAGTCTAGTGGCAGCATGTACAGAGAGAATAAAAGCGGGCCAAGCACTGACCCCTGAGGCACGCCATACTTCACTTTTGAGAGCTTAGATCTTAGATTATTTATATGAACAAACTGGTACCGGTCAGTTAAGTAGGATTTAAACCAAGAAAGTGCTGATCCCTTAATACCTACAGTATATTCTAGTCTGTTTAGTAAAACATCATGATCTATAGTGTCAAATGCTGCACTTAAATCTAACAGAACAAGAAAAGAAACACATCCCTTATCTGAGGACATTAACAAGTCATTTAGTACCCTAATTAATGCTGTTTCAGTACTATGATGGGGCCTGAAGCCAGACTGAAATGTTTCATAAATTTAATTCCTTTGGAGGTGACTACAGAGCTGCTGATAGACAGCTTTTTCTAAGATTTTGGACAGAAACGGTAGATTTGAAATTGGTCTATAATTAGATATCACACAAGGGTCAAGATTGGCTTTTTTAATCAGTGGTTTGATAACGGCAGACTTAAAGGATTCGCACATAACCTAAGGTAAGGGATGAATTTAAAATAACTAACACTGGCTCTATAACACTAGGTAATACTTGTTTGAGTAGACGTGTAGAAATGTTGTCAAATGTCCTCAACATTTTAAATGTGAAGAAATTATATGGAACAATTACAATTAATCTGAATGTTACTGTATTAAGTATGTACATAGAATCCACGCAAACCATTATTTTGAACAGCAGAGAAACGTTCACCTTAGTCAGAGAGCATCTGTACAATCTAACCACATTATTGCATGTAATGCCTTATACAGTGTGAAGTTTCTGGGGATCTGGAATGGATTCATTTGATTTACGTTATTACTTGTGGGAGAAATTTGCTCGTTTTTGATTCTCGACAAGCCTTCTAGGACAAATTAACAACGAGGATGTGGTAGTGTTTGTGTTCACATATGTATAGCCTTGAAGTAGGGTCATTCCTGTCACTCAATTTTCTCTATTTTTTAAACTTTCTTAAAAGTAGTGAATAGGCTTTTGTAATTGTTAATGTTGCAATGTCATTCCCACCATTATTCAGCCTAACACTTAAATCCCATTGTGTAGCCAAGACTATGAACACATGCAGCTCCTCCACCACCATTTCAGCACAGAGATTTTAATCCACGTGTTTTAAATTTGATCCAATAAAATAAGCAACTTTAATCTTTGTCCCTTGTCAGATTCATGCCGTCATATTGCCTCACTGGGCTAAGTATCACCAGTTTCTGTTTTCATGGCGGTGGTGAGATGTCTGTCCTAAATAAACACAGGATTTCATGTAAGGATTGGCGAATGTGCATGAACTAAATGAACTGTCCATTAGCTACAAAGACTTGTGCAGTGCAGAGTACAGAAGGTGGTGCACACAACCTTCCACAACTTGGAAAGGTCACCTAGTATCAAGAGAATTCACTGACCAAAAATGGCCGAGGGCCATCTCTGGTCAGTGGAGATCAGAGCAAATATAGCTCATTTATTAAAGCAACAGTTTTCCAGGATGTATTCTGACCCCATGTCTTTGTCCTTTTAAGAATTGAGTTTATTGGACCATTCATGTAGGCAACTCTCAGGGCTGTTTGAGTGCCATTTAGGCCAGACAGAATAGGATCCTGTTAGTGCACCAACGCTTAGTACAACAAGCAGTTACTAGTCTGCTTGGGGGCAATTCTCTAGGGCTTGTATGAGAAAGTCACATTTAATCACAACACTGGACAGTGACCCCAGGGGCATAGCCTTCCGCTCATCCCATTGGAGCAATGGATCAGAGCAGTGGAGCGGGGCAATTTGCATGCAAATGACACATAAAAGAGACTAAAATAAGCAGAGGGACTTGAACATGCACTGCTCAAGACTGAAGGAAGCTGAGCAAAATATCTAACATCACTGCAGTAAAGCAGCCTTTAGTAAAGCAGCCTGTTTCAGAAAGTTAAAGTAGTTGCAAATTATTTAGGGTATGTTGTTTTAGGTGCAGAAATCCAGAAGGTGTTCTGGGACCAAGAGGTTAGTCCTGTCCCTAGAACTAAAAGAACTAAGCCTTGATCTATAACAGAAACGTAACAAAATGCATAAAAAATGGACTGGTGGTGCAGCCGGTAGAGTTGATTCTACAGAATTCCAGAAAAATCAAGTCAATCCCTTCCTCTGAGTACTGGCTGTGTGTAGTTTGCATGTTCCCCATTGTATCCATGGGTTTCTACTGGCTACTCTGGTCTTTTGTCACCTCAAGGTGAATTGTTGGGCAGTGCAGTGGCTCGGTGGGTAGCACTGTTGCCTCAGAGCAAGAAGGTCACGGGTTCGATCCCATGACTTGGGTTCTTTCTGTATGGAGTCTGCATGTCGTCCATGTGGGTTTACTCCAGGTACTCCGGTTTCCTCCCACAGTCCAAAGACATGCATGTTAGGTTAATTGGAGTTTCTAGGGTGTCGTGAGTGTATGTGCCCCATGATGGATTGGCGCCCTGTCTAGGGTTGTTCCTGCCGTGTCGCCAGCTGGCACCGGCTTTCCCACGGCCATGACCAAGGATTTAGCAGATAAAAAAATGAATGAAGGTGAATTGTCTGCTCCATTTTGCTCCTACATGTGAGTGAGTGAGGGAGTGCCTAAGTGTGTCTGTCATCATGTGCCACACTGACACTGATTAGGAAAAAGAGAGTTGCTGAAGAATGAATGAGTGCATGATGTATGTTGAGTGGTATAGTGGTCTGGCCTCCTTCTGGTCGGGCATCATGTCTGTCTGACAGAGGAGGGATCAGTCAGGGGGTCATACTCTGGTGCTGCAACAATGACCCTTACCCAGCCATGCGATGAACTGGCCTCCCGTCCAGGGCACATTTATGCTTCCGTCCAGTGATCTCCAGGGATAGGCACCAGTGAGGTTATTCACATGATAAAAAAGTAAAACCTAATATAAGCAAACTACACTGAAATAAAGAAAAACTAAACAAAATTTCAAATGAAAAAAGAATATTAACACAGTGTTTAACACCTTAACACGGTTAATTCATTTAGATTTCTCTAAAATGGCACATGATTAGAAACCAGACATGGTTTGTTTAGCTTGATTTATGCATTGTAAAATCAAAGCAGCCACATTCTGCTTGCCATATGCAGCTGTAGTGTTCTGTCACCTTGAATTTAAATTTTACTCAGGATAATAGCTACCCATGGGGATGCGTGCTACCATGAATATGCTAGAGCGCTGATCAACATCTGTAAGGAGGAGCAGATTCAAATACAGCTGTCTACAACTCACAAACATTATGTATTTATGCTCACAGAAAATAAAAAATACAGTGGTTACAACAGAGCTGCATAGCAGTGTCACATCGAAAATATAACTTGAGAGCAAGTGAAGTTATTTGTGTAAACTATGGATTTTAGCACACCATTATTGATTTAAAGTCCAGAAAAAGGACATAGTATCTGTTAAAATACACATACTGTAAATTGTGAACACCAAAGCCACTTGTGTCATTTGCAGATGATTCCCTGAATGTCTTGCTGTGTGATATTCTGAAAATAAAAGTGGAATCCTTTGTTTTTCCATCAGTCCCTATTACAACAACCATTTTAATTATTATTTATACTTGCCATTTCAGCATTTTAATAATCCAAAAGTGTATAATTTTTTTAATAAATTGAGATTAGTTTTTGATCATGGAATTTCACTGGGCATTTGCCTTTACTTAATGCAGTTGTTAGTGATCTCTATTTGCTCATTTTTCCTCTTTGTTCCAGTCTTAGAGGCGACAGTTGGGACCATTTCCACTTCTGTGGTGGTTAAGTGTTTTTCTCAAGGACAGAATGACATTGGTTAGAAGGACTCCTCAACCTATAGCCTTCAGGGAGTTGCTCGGTATCATGTTTGAAGCTTTCTTGAAAGCGAGACTTTTAGCTTCACTGAAAAATCATAATGTGACCCAAGATATGCAATATTTGGATAGTAAAGACAAACAGTACCATTTAAAGCACTCTTTGTGTGAGTAATTATTAAGCCTCATACAAGGTGCAGAACTGCAGAGAAACAGAGAGTCAGAGAGGGAGATGAGAGGGGGGTGTGGGGAAGCGCCTGTTCGTTTGACTGCTCTAAATGCTCTTGGCTCTGATAAGCAGCTTATGATGCTTCCCTCTCTCTCATTTCCCTTCCACATCACTCCATCACCCATGTTCTCCCCTTCTGTCCATCATGCTTTCTCTCTCTAATACAAACTTCACTTCTGTGTAGATGCTTAAGCCAGATTTCTGAGTCCAGGTGCAGAGGGGGAGGGATGTAGTTAATGAGTGTGTAAGAGTGTTTGTGGTGCATGTTTATGTGTGTGTGCTGTCAGTCTTGCCTTTCAGTGATTCAGTTCATCTTGCTGAGCCTTGTGCACTGTTACTGTTCCGAATAATCCATTGTGTACTTGTAATATAGTAAAAAATTATATAAAAATGGATTTTCTTGTAATTTGAAGCAAATTCCTAACCAATCCTGAATCGTGGATACTATGTATGTGTGGATTATAGATACAGAGACTCAGTACTAAATATTGATATTGGGGTAAATATTGACCTGAAATGGAATGGTTGGCTGAAATTGAAATCTGATTTGGTATATTGTGACCTGCTACACTGATCTATTGTATACTGTCAATATGTTGTGGCACCAAAAGTCAGTTGGATCCTGTTTATTTTAATCCTCCTTGAGATTTCTCTAGACTTTGTATGGAATACACTTCACAATTGATTGGGCATAGTTTTAACAAGCATACACTTATGTATACAAGGTCACACAGTTCACACTGCCTGTCAGAAAAATCCAAACCATGAAGTCCAATGAACTGCTTATAGATCTCTGTTATAAAACTATGTTGAAGCAGATATCTGGGCAAGGGTCTAAAACCATCCCTATGATGAAGCATGGTATCTGCATCATGCTGTATGGGTGCTTCTCAATTACAGAGACAGAGATCCAAAGCATATAGCCAAAACAGTGCAAAAGTGGTTGGACAAGGCTCTGACTGTCCATGTTAAGACCCTGCAGAACTTCCATTGAGAGACCTGATGATATCAGTTCACAAATGCTTCCAAACCAATCTGATGTGGCATGTGAGGATCTTCCAGGAATAGTAGGATAAACTGCCCATATCCAGATATGCAAAACCCAGCTTATAGCAGGAATTACTCCCAACGGAGTTTCTACAACGTACTGAGTTTGAATACTTGCATAAATAATACATTTCAGTTTTTATATATGTGATACATTTGCAAAGATTTGAATAATTATTGAGGGTAGATTGGTGAGTGAAATGACATTTTTTCCATTTAATTGAAATCTACAATAACAAAAATAGTTTGCGCAAAAGCAAAAAGTGAAGGGGTCTGAATACTTTCTGAATCCTCTATATTCTTACATTGGTGTATAGACAATGTAGGCATAAAATTAGCTCATAGCCTCATTCATTAGGAACACAATTATAAAAAGGGAGATGTAGACACAGAGAACATACATGTATTTGGACGTGATATTATTAATAAATACATCTACAGAATTTGTTGCTACCAAAAAAGCTGCATTTGTTGTTGATTCTGCTTCCCTTCCTTTTCTACACAGGAGCAAGTAGAGTATGTGTTTCTCGTCATCTTCACAGTTGAGACCTTCCTGAAGATCCTGGCCTACGGTTTAGTCATGCATCCCAGCTCCTACATCCGCAATGGCTGGAACCTACTCGACTTCGTCATTGTCATTGTGGGGTATTTGGATTTTCTGACTTTCCTTTTCTGACATTTCTGAATGTCCTTTTCTGACATTGGTTTGGGTGTCTGTATGCATTTAGCTGGTCTAACTTGCATATTTATTTTCAGCCTTATTAACTATTCAGGTGGTGTAATACCTTGCAGTTATGACGGTTACCTCACTTGCCTCGCTTGCTGTCAGGTCCCCTTCCTCTTTTCTGTTTTCCATCTCCCTCTAATTCACTTGCTCTCTCACACTCGGATTATCTGGACAATCCACCCCCCTCGCTTTCTCTCGCTCTCTTTCCCTTTCACTACTGTCTGTACTCATCACTTAATCTGACCTAGACAGAGTTTTTTATTCCCTTGGTTTGGAGTGTGTGTGTGTGTGTGTGTGTGTGTGTGTGTGTGTGTAGGATTAGAGTAGGAATAAGTAAAATGTGACATGAGGAGACTATGCAGTAAGGGTCTTACATTCAGGATCAGTGAATATTTGATGCAGTGATGCACTAAATTTGGCTTTATGAAATATTCATAAATAACAAAACTGAAACTGTTACAACTATAGCAGGATAGTAGGCAGTATTAGGTGTACCAGCATTACTACTATTGGCCTGATACACCTTCTATACTAGAAAACAAAGCATAAAATAGAAATTGTTTGTATCCAAACTTGATTGCCATGTTGAAAATTGAAAAGGGTTAAATTAAAAACAGAACACAAGTTGCATAATTAAATATTGGCTTAGAATACTAAGAACAAATCCACCGTGTGATTATTCATTCATTTGTGAATGTTTTTCAAAATCCTTCGTTATTAAAGTAGCAAGTTATCTCCACTGATAGAAAGAGATTGGTTCTAAATTTGTACCTTTTTGGTGTGTTGCAACTGACAGCCACCAGAGGGCGACAAAAGGAAAATATCACAATTGCATGCTTTTGCTTACATTTTCTAATAATCGTGTTGCTTTTGAGAGCCATAGAAAAGGCATAAAGTAATATTTGTGCACACAGCCCTATATATATATATATATATATATATATATATATATATATATATATATATATATATTTGTTTTAATTTTGTTTATATGTATATTTGTTTTAAATTCCATATGTGCATTATATGGATAAAACAAACAAATTAAAGAAATCAGTGTTTCTTACATTTACTTCATCTTCAATTTTTATATCATTATAGTCAGTAGGAACCCAATCTAAGATGGTCAACTTCATTTTATGTTGTTAATAAACATCCATTCCTACATTTCAGACCTGCAACATATTACATATTACAAATTGGAGACAGAGGATCTCCAATTTGTCAAGAAATGCGTGAGAGAATTATTGAAATGTTTAAAAATAATGTTTTTCAAAGAAAGACTGGAAGGGATTTGTATATTTCAGCCCTAATTTTTTTTCTGATTTGGCTTGTTTGAGTTGTCTTGTGGAACAATGCATGGCCCCTGTGAAAGTTGTCATCTTGAAGGTGGCTTATGTTGCTGTAAGATCTCAGTGTATTTTTCTGCATTAATGCTGCCAAATTGCCAAACGCACTGACACAACCCCATATAATAAGAGGGCCTGAATTCTGATCTTGTTGCTGATAACTGTCTGGATGATCAATTTCACATTTGGTCTGGAGCACAGGGCGTCCAAATCTTACCAAAAATATCTGGAATACTGATTCATCTGACCACAGTACGTGTTTCCACTGTGTGATGGTCCATCTCAGATGCCTCCAAGCTCAGAGAAGTTGACTTGTTTTTTTTTTGCACAGTATAGTTTTAAGTGATTTGTGATTTGCCAAAGTAATCTGTTTCCCTTGTGGTTCTGTCAGCTATTGATGAACAGCACGTGTTGATGCAGTGCCATCTGAGGGATCAGAGATCACAGGTTTTCAGCTAACAAATGAAATAAAGTTGACCGAAAAAAAAATCATGATATTTCTTGGGTTTATTCTGTTTTTTTACATTTTCCATACTGTCCAAATATTTTCTTATTTGGAGTTGTACCAAGTCAAACTGTTAACACAAAAATTTCAGACTTAGAAAATTTTTATTTTTAAAAAGTTTTGAAGATGGGGAAACAGAAAGACTGTAACTGTAACCACCACTAGCTGACTGGACTAGTCAATATTTCAGTTATAAACATTCATGTTTTATAGTGTGCTGTGGGATTTTAATTTGGGGTTGGGCTGTCAGAACGCTGCAGTCCAGGTTAATTGAAATATGACCACTGATCACCTGGTAATCAAGATTAGTTATCACAAATAAGAGCCAACATGGAGACTCTCGGTGACATAACGGTCTAATATGGTAGCCCATCAGTTTGGGGAAGCTGAGTTTGAGTCAGGGACCCTTCCAAGGGTCAGGCACATCATACAGACACATGTTGCTGTGTCTGAGGGTAGCCCACTTGGGGGCATCCCTGGGTGCTGCAACAGTGACTTGATCCCTGCCAGCCCTGCAATTGGCATCCTTTTCAATTTATGCCTTAACCTGTGATCTGTGACTGGTTCAAACGTGCAGTTTTGTTTGTTTGTTTATTTGGATTTATTTAACGTTGCTCTCTGCATTAATGGCTATTTTAGCAACAGACACATAAGGTTACATTGATACACAAGGTTTCATAGAGACTAGTCATATATATATATATATATATATATATATATATATATATATATATATACACTCAGGTTGGGCCAGTTTGGCATAATCAATTAACCAAATACAATTATTTGGACCGTGGGTGGAAACTGGAGTACCCAGAGTAAACCCACGAGAACAAGGGAACTTGCAGAGTCCAGACAGACAGGACTTAGGTTGCTCTACCGGGATCGAACCCAGTATCTTCTTGCTGTCAGGTGACGTTGCTAACCACTGCCTCACCCTAAACGAGAAGGAAGAAAAGTTATGAAAACAGATAGTGGCCTTTATGAGATGGTTCCCATGGGTGAAATCTCATGAAAGATGGTACACACATTCGTGCTTGTGACAGTTTCTCAGTCTTGGCCATGGGCATGTCTGGGCAATCCATAGTACCTCCCATATGTCATTGACTCTTGTGCTGGCATATATTTATAGTTGCATGCACCAAATTATTAGGAATGTGGGGCTCCCCAAGACTAAATTTGTTTTATGCACATTGTATCAGCCACACCCAATAGGAAGTGTGACATTTTGGATTTTGTGCGTTTGGTCACGTCTTGCATTTCCGAGTACTCCTAGTGAGTTCATGTCAGATTTGTTATACATGTATATGATGTGATAACGTTGTTGATTTTAAATTACAAAGGGGTATATGATTTATTTGCAAGGTGTTGAAATAGCGAAATTGCTCTGCATTACCATGCATTGCTTGATATGAGCCATACATTTACATTTATAGCATTTAGCAGACGCCCTTATCCAGAGCGACTTACAATTGATACAACCTTATCCAGAGCGACTTACAATTGATACAACCTTACAATCCAAGCAATTGTGGGTTAAGAGCCTTGCTCAAGGACCCAACAGTGGCAGCTTGGCAGAGGTGGGATTTGAACCCTGGACCTTCTGGTCCAGAGTCCAGTACCTTAACCGCAAGACTACCACAGTCCCACATACTTCACAGGCTGTGAATATACTGGTCCTTCTCAAAAAATTAGCATATTGTGATAAAGTTAATTCTTTTCCGTAATGTAATGATAAAAATTAAACTTTCATATATTTTAGATTCATTGCACACCAACTGAAATATTTCAAGTCTTTTATTGTTTTAATACTGATGATTTTGGCATACAGCTCATGAAAACCCAAAATTCCTCTCACAAAATTAGCATATCATGAAAAAAGGTTCTCTAACCGAGCAATATTTAACCTAATCATCTGAATCAAATCAACGAATTAACTCTAAACCCACCTGCAAAAGATTCCTGAGGCTTTTGAAAACTCCCAGCCTGATTCATTACTCAAAACCGCAATCATGGGTAAGACTGCCGACCTGACTGCTGTCCAGAAGGCCATCATTGACACCCTCAAGCAAGAGGGTAAGACACAGAAAGAAATGTCTGAACGAATAGGCTGTTCCCAGAGTGCTGTGTCAAGGCACCTCAGTGGGAAGTCTGTGGGAAGGAAAAAGTGTGGCAGAAAACGCTGCACAAACGAGAAGAGGTGACCGGACCCTGAGAAGGATTGTGGAGAAGAGCCGATTCCAGACCTTGGGGGACCTGCGGAAGCAGTGGACTGAGTCTGGAGTAGAAACATCCAGTGCCACCATGCACAGGCGTGTGCAGGAAATGGGCTACAGGTGCTGCATTCCCCAGGTCAAGCCACTTTTGAACCAGAAACAGTGGCAGAAGCGCCTGACCTGGGCTACAGAGAAGCAGCACTGGACTGTTGCTCAGTGGTCCAAAGTACTTTTTTCGGATGAAAGCAAATTTTGCATGTCATTCGAAAATCAAGGTGCCAGAGTCTGGAGGAAGACTGGGGAGAAGGAAATGCCAAAATGTCTGAAGTCCAGTGTCAAGTACCCACAGTCAGTGATGTTCTGGGGTGCCATGTCAGCTGCTGTGTTGGTCCACTATGTTTTATCAAAGGCAGGGTCAATGCATCTAGCTATCAGGAGATTTTGGAGCACTTCTGCTGAAGAGCTTTATGGAGATGAAGAGTTCATTTTTCAGCACGACCTGGCACCTGCTCACAGTTCCAAAACCACTGGTAAATGGTTTACTGACCATGGTATTACTGTGCTCAATTGGCCTGCCAACTCTCCTGACCTGAACCCGATAGAGAATCTGTGGGATATTGTGAAGAGAAAGTTGAGACGCGCAAGACCCAACACTCTGGATGAGCTTAAGGCCGCTATCAAAGCATCCTGGTCCTCCATAACACCTCAGCAGTGCCACAGGCTGATTGCCTCCATGCCACGCCGCATTGAAGCAGTCATTTCTGCAAAAGGATTCCTGACCAAGTATTGAGTGCATAAACATAAACATAATAATCTGAAGGTTGACTTTTTTTGTATTAAAAACACTTTTCTTTTATTGGTCGGATGAAATATGCTAATTTTGTGAGAATTTTGGGTTTTCATGAGCTGTATGCCAAATCATCAGTATTAAAACAATAAAAGACTTGAAATATTTCAGTTGGTGTGCAATGAATCTAAAATATATGAAAGTTTAATTTTTATCATTACATTACGGAAAAGAATTAACTTTATCACAATATGCTACTTTTTTGAGAAGGACCAGTAATATGAGTGACATTCTGGTATACAGTAGTGCCATCATCTGTAAACAGAATGAGAGACTATTTCATACTTTTGTATTATATACTACTACTACTACTAATAATAATAGTATTGTGTTGGTGTGTAGATTTTGTCTGTATTTTGTATGTGTAATAAACTACAGGTGTTTATCTGTTTAATAATGTGAATGTGTGTGTCTTGTAGGTTGTTCAGTGTGGTGTTGGAGACAATGACCCATAAATCTGGTGAAACACACCACATGCCAGGAAAGCCAGGAGGGCTGGATGTGAAGGCACTTAGAGCCTTTCGAGTGCTACGACCCCTCAGACTTGTCTCAGGAGTGCCCAGTAAGTCTTTGCATACGTCTGTGTCTGGCTGCATTTATATTAAGAATCAGTATGGACACACCTGAATGAGTGTCATACTTTTAAATCCTTCAGTGTGATTGATAAATCGGTGTATTCAGTAAAGACAGGTAGAGTACAATTGCGTGTTTATTAGTTTAGGCAGATTGTGTGTGTTTATTATTATAAATTGGATAAAAAGCAAATCATTTTTCTTTTGTTAATAATTAATGTTTAATCCAAGTCTTTCAAGATGGTTTTGACAATTTCTCAAACCTGGGAAAGCAAATTCTGCACTGTGTTAGAGTGTAATGTAACTGATATGTGACTACCTGCGCCTTCCAGTTCCTTCCTATCAGTACACCTAATCCTACACTTATGGTTTATTTATTTCTACGTGATGGAAATAACATGGGACTCCTCAAATCAGATTCTTACATTCTTACATTGCTTCAAGGTCCAGTTGTGACACTCGTGTAATCACTGTGTATTGATGGTGAAAAGGTGTTAATGTGGTGAGAAATGTGACTAGCTAGCCCCATAACCAGCAGCTGACTCTACAAACTGTACACCCTGAATTTGACGCAATTCAGTTTCTTCGTGAGGGATCCACTCTAGCTTTGGTTGACTCCTAGTTCTTACAGACTTGAATCGCAGAATCAGCTTGCAGACTCGTACATGATTAATTCTATGCATTCATGATGACATGAATATAGAAAATATAGAAATTGTACATGTCAAAATAATAAATGATGTAGTGTTTACAGTGCTACTTAACTACCGTATTTTTCGGACCATAAGGCGCACTTAAAATCCTTTAATTTTCTCAAAAATCGACAGTGCGCCTTAAAATGCGGTGCGTCTAATGTATGAATTAATTCTGGTTGTGCTTTCTGACCTACAACCGATTGTAGATGGTACACGGCACTCATAAATCTGTGAAAATGTTTTAGCACGGCCTTGGTAAGTTCCGAAACTTACGGCAACCGTAGTGCGCAGCATAGCGGAGTAATACGGTATGCGCTTCAGCATTAGGGTATGTGCATTCATTCATTCATTTTCGAAGCGGATTTCAAACTCAACGCTATCAGTCACGCAGTACAACATGGAAATAGAGCAGCTGCGAGAGAATTCAACATTAACGAATCAACGGTACGGAAGTGGAGGAAGCAAGAAGACGCCCTGTGACATGTTTCACCTAGGCAAATCTGAACTTCTTGTTGAATACAATGTTTTCGGATCTATAGGTAGCCAACAGAGAAATGGTTGGGTTGCTTGATTTCACACTTAACCCATTGGTAACCATTCGAGATACCCAAATGTATGTGAATAAGCACTGAAAAAGTTAGTTTTAAATAACATGTCCCCATTAAAGTCATTCGAGTGTTTACTCCTGAACATTTCTCCCACAAGTAACACGTTGACTATGATAGCCTACTCTTCACTTATCGTCGTTTTATATCGCAAAGATATAAAAGATATTTCAATGAGATAGTCAACAGTATTTGTTCTCTGGTTCTCAGGTTTAATTGTTTTTGCTGAATTGGTGTAGATTTGTGAAGAAACTCACTGAGTTTGCAGAGATCATTTACTCACACTCACATGCTTACAGCAAGTAACCTGAGGGAGGAACATATTATGTTTCTTTATGTATACTTGTCAATACCTTCCACTAACTTAGTCCTAGTAACCTAAAATAATATTTTGACAGTTTTAGCTTTTCAAAGCTAAAGCTTTTTAAAATTGTGCAGACCAACCAAATGGTCCTCATATTTGTCTATCCATGGGGACATTTAGTTTTATATCTAGGACATGCTCAGATGCAGGCTATGACTAAATTGTCAAAATTATAAATCTGAGCAGATCTGTCCAAGCCATAGACTAGGTTACTAGCTAATTCATAGACAATGATAGCCTGGGTTAGTTATGTCAGCTAATTCTAGTAATCCATTACATATGAATTCCTATGCAAAACAGTAGATATTTCCTAGTTTGGGACTATTTTTGGACTAATAGTGCAAAGTAGCTGCTAAGTAAAAAGCTAGCTGCTAGAGACCTAGCTGCTAATTATGTGCAAGTTTATGTGTGGTGGTGGCATGTTATGTCCTTGTGGCATTTGTGTCCCATTCAGTCTCTATATTGTAGAAGCATGACTAAATTTGAGTCATAATTCCTGCCCCAGGTTTTGCTTAACATCATTACAGGAGCCAGAGTCATCACATTAGCCCAGAGTTCTTTAAATGTACAGTATAGGGTTTAATTAGAGTTAAGAGCATCCAAGGCAATTCTGTGAACATATGATCTTTGTTAAATGAATGAAACAATTAAATAATGTATGTTTAAATGAAGTCTAGTAACTGATCAGAATTTTTACTGTAGGAAAATGATCCAATGTTAAATATCTGTAAGTGAACCTCTAGGATTAACAGTTAAATTGAATGTGAAATCAGTCAGGTGGTTTCAGTCAATGGGATGATAATCAGGCATGAGTTTACACCATGTCATATACCTTCACAGCATGTTTGTATTATGTATGGCACTGACAAAGGGGCTCTCTGAGAACCTTAGAAATAGAGTTGTTGATGCTCAGTAGTTTAGAGAAGGTTACAAACCCGCCTTTAAAGACTTTGGACCCCACCGATCCACAGTCAGATTGTGTACAAATGGAAGAAATTTAAGACCATTGTTACTCAATCAATGGGCAAATATCAATTTAAGAGCAAAGTGTTTAATAGACTGTGAGGCCACAAACAAACCCAGGTTAACTCCTAAGCAACTAAAAACAGTGTGGCTGAGAATGTGTTTACAGTTGTGCAGATTGTCCTGAGGTTTGCTCCTTGAGTGTCAAGTTTCACTAACTAGCTGTTATTTTCTGTTTTAGTGTGTAAACAATTGTAAAAGAACTGTAGAAGAAGACACAAACGTATTTTGTAAATAATAAGATTGCATGCTAAAGTGACTGGTAAATTCATGGAGTTGCCTTTCAGTGCCAGATGTTACTCACATTTGCCAGATGTTACACGGCTCAGCTATGAACCTGATGGTTAACAGGATTTTCTTTCCTAATGAACTTTCAAAAAGATAATGCTTAGTGAAACATTCTGTTCAGTTTGTATGTGGGTGAATTTTCTGATCTCTTGAATCTGTTCTTTGTGTAGGTTTGCAGATTGTGTTGAACTCCATAATGAAAGCTATGGTCCCTTTGCTGCACATTTCTCTACTGGTCCTGTTTGTCATCATCATCTATGCTATTATCGGCTTGGAGCTGTTTATTGGCCGAATGCACAAGACATGCTACTTTATTGGCACAGGTTTACTTACACACACACACACACACACACACACACACACACACTGGATGGTAACCAGATGCTTATGTGATATTAGATAGATGTAATAAAATAATGATTTTGTGTTGTATTGCTATGTCCTAAACAGTACAGTGGGGCAAAAAAAGTATTTAGTCAGCCACTGGTTGTGCAAGTTCTCTTACTTAGAAACATGAGAGAGGTCTGTAATTTTCATCATAGGTACACTTCAACTATGAGAGACAAAATGAGAAAAAATGTAATTGTAAATTATGGTGGAAAATAAGTATTTGGTCAAACATTTCCTGTAAGTCTTCACCAGGTTTGCACACACTGTAGCTGGTATTTTGGCCCATTCCTCCATGCAGATCTCCTCTAGAGCAGTGATGTTTTGGGGCTGTTGCTGGACAACATGGACTTTCAACTCCCTCCACAAATTTTCTATGGGGTTGAGGTCTGGAGACTGGCTAGGCCACTTCAGGACCTTGAAATGCTTTTTACGGAGCCACTCCTTCATTGCCTGAGCGGTGTGTTTGGGATCATTGTCATGCTGGAAGACCCAGCCACGTTCCATCTTCAATGCTGTCACTGATGGAAGGAGGTTTTGGCTTAAAATCTCATGATACTTGGCCCCGTTCATTCTTCCCTTAACACGGATCAGTCGTCCTGTCCCCTCTGCAGAAAAACAGCCCCAAAGCATGATTTTTCCACCCCCATGCGTCATAGTATGTTAAGCATGGAGGTGGAAACACAGGTGTTCTTGGGATGCAACTCAAGCATTCTTCATCCTCCAAACACGACGAGTTGAATTTTTACCAAAAAGCTTTATGTGGGTTTCATCTGACCACATGATATTCTCCCAATCCTCTTCTGGATTTTCCATATGCTCTCTAGAAAACTTCAGACGGGCCTGGACGTGTACTGGCTTAAGCAGGGGGACACGCCTGGCACTGCAGGATCTGAGTCCCTCTTGGCATAGTGTGTTACTGATGGTAGCCTTTGTTATTTTGGTCCCAGCTCTCTGCAGGTCATTCATCAAGTCCCTCAGTGTAGTTTTGGGATTTTTGCTCACTGTTCTCATGATCATTTTGACCCCACGGGATGAGATCCTGTGTGGGACCCCAGATTGAGGGAGATTATCAGTGGTCTTGTATGTCTTACAATTGCTTCCACAGTTGATTTATTCACACCAACCTGCTTGCCTATTGTAGATTCACTCTTCCCAGCCTAGTGCAGGTCTACAATTTTCTTCCTAGTGTCCTTTGACAGCTCTTTCGTCTTGGCCATGGTTGAGTTTGGAGTCTGACTGTTTGAGGCTGTGGACAGGAGTCTTTTATACAGATAACAAGGTCAAACGGTTGCCATTAATACAGGTAACGAGTGGAGGACAGAAGAGCTTCTTAAAGAAAAAGTTACAGGTCTGTGAGAGCCAGAAATCTTGCTTGTTTGTGGGTGACCAAATACTTATTTTCCACCATGATTTATAATTAAATTCTTTAAAAATCCTACAGTGTGATTTCCTGGATTTTTTTTCTCATTTTGTCTCTCATAGTTGAAGTGTACCTATTATGAAAATTACAGACCTCTCTCATCTTTCTAAGTAGGAGAACTTGCACAGTCAGTGGCTGACTAAATACATTTTTGCCCCACTGTATACTGAATGTATACTATATAATACATGTCTTGTTCTAACTCTCCCTTCCTTTCTCACTTTCTCTCAGATGACTTTGCCGATGATGACCCAGTCCCATGTGCATTCACCGGTCATGGTCGTCAGTGCATTCTTAACAGCTCAGAATGTAGAGGAAGGTGGGATGGGCCAAACGGTGGCATTACTAACTTTGATAACTTCTTCTTTGCCATGCTGACGGTCTTTCAGTGTATCACGATGGAGGGATGGACTGACGTACTCTACTGGGTAAACATCAGATATTCCTAAGATCTATTAAAAATTCATTGTTAAAGTTTAAGCCACTGTAGGAATTGTTAATTTACATTATTAGTTTTTAGAATTCTAATTATTTGTTATTGTAAGCCTGTGTGCGTGTGTGTGTGTTTGTGTGTGTGTGCTTTCTTTGTGCAGATGAATGATGCTATAGGGTTTGAACTTCCCTGGGTGTATTTTGTGAGCCTTGTAATCTTTGGTTCCTTCTTTGTCCTCAACCTCGTGTTGGGTGTATTGAGTGGGTAAGTGGAATATACACCAACCAAAGATTTGTGTTTACCTACACTCACCTGAGTGGTGCCACAGAAACAGGGTTGCCCCGTGCTAGCAGGGGTCCGCTATCTATCCCAGAAAACACATCAGTTCACTGCAGTATCATGAGCATGCCTTTAAATATTGTGATGTGATATTCTTGCCGTAATGCTCACTCTTGTCCTGCTTTGAGAATTTGGATATGTGTAATAGTTCAATCAGAACCCTAAGTCAATTGATTGCAGTTTTGTTAACAAGTGAACAAATAGCAATACACATGTGAAGTGCTTATAATTATAATCCAGTGTCGGCTGTGGACAGTAACACTGTGTTGTGTTGTGTATTGCATGTGTATGTTGGCTTGACTGCATGGTAAAGCAACATTAGAGAAATAAAAACTGAGTTGTTGTGTTTTACAAAAAAAAGAAAAAAAGAATTATAGCACACCCATGTAACCATAAAAGAGTTAAGAAATTCGATTCTCGAATGTACTTTATAAATGTCTTGATGCATGCTCAATAATTCAGGTAAGAAAATCCCAGAAGTTGAATCTGTTCATCTGGACAAAGTTTTTGTCGGAGAAACGTTTCGTCACTCATCTGAGTGACTTCTTCAGTCTCAGCTAGTTGGAAAACTTCCCCAATCTTATATACAGCACCTTTGCATAACGACTGGTACCAGCACCATTGCGTAACAATGGGATCGGTGATCAGTTTAATATGCAGATTGACATAGCCATTAACGACAATGGCCATTCACACAGGATTGGGGAAGGGCTGCGATGGCTCCATTGTAAGATGGTGAGAGGTGTACTCTGAGGCCCCCTCCTCGGTTCAGGGATGGACGTTCTCTTTTTACAAAAATGGCTTCTTTTACTCCGCGTTCAAACCACGTTCCTCTCTATCAAGGATTCTGCAACGTCTTCATCCTTGAAGAGTGTCCACTGGCCTGTAGGTGGGTGTTTGTAAACCGCAGAGTCCTGCCCCTGATGAGGTTAGCTCTTCTATGTTGTGCCATCCGTTTCGCCAGTGGCTGTTTGGTTTCCCTGATGTACAATTCCTGGCAATCATCCTGGCACTTAACAGCGTACACTACATTACTCTGTTTGTGCTGGGGGACCCGATCCTTGTGGTGGAGCAGTTTCTGGCGTAGCGTGTTTTGGGGTTTGAAAGCCACTTTATAAATATAAAACAATGCATAATATATAGTATTGCCTGACTTTTGTTGCTTTTGCAATGTGGTTTCTTACTCATCTGATCTGTGTTTATTCTCATTTGTGTGTGTGTGTGTGTGTGTGTGTGTGTGTGTGTGTGTGTGTATACCATGTATGTATTACACTGTGGGGACCAAATGTCCCTAGGACGACAGAAAGCTCTGACATTGTTTACATGGTGGGAAGACCTTGCTGGTCTCCATGTGGAAAACTGCTTTTTTACAAAAACTTTCCCTTGAAAAAACAAAATAGTCAAAATATTTGCTTTCGGTTGCTGTGTTTAACCACTTGAGATCTCCTTACCCTTGGAGCTTTGATTTATTTTATGTATAAAAACTGAGCACCATCTTTGAACAGGAGGCATTTTTGTTTTCGTGAAATGCTCAAGAGTGTCTACAAATGAGGACTGAGTTAAGCAGAATGAAGTATGAGGTGTAGCGAACCCAAAACGTCATGTCCTCATGTGGGGACGCTTGGTCTCAGGAGGTTAAGGTGTAGGTGTAGCATTAATCAGTGAATGATCATTGTGTCAGTGGAAGGTCCCTACTATGATAGCGATACAAACTTGCGTGTGTGTGTGTATGCAGTGAATTCTCTAAAGAGCGAGAGAAGGCTAAAGCACGTGGAGACTTTCAGAAGTTGAGGGAGAAACAGCAGATGGAGGAAGACTTGTGTGGATACATGGACTGGATCATGCAAGCCGAGGACATTGACGAGTTTGATGAGGATGGAAACAGACGTGAGCTCTCTAATTGAATAAAATTAACAACTATTCCCCCAATGTTTTCGTCATTTATACCTACTTGTTTATTAACATTGTCATGTAAACAAAAAAGAAGCATTCATCTCCTGTCCCCTCCCAATAGGTATGACCTTGCGAGACCTGGCTGACAAAAAGCGAGGGAAGTTCAGCTGGTTCACCCACTCAAATGAGACCCATGGTACGGAAAATCAGAGTATCAGCTCTGGCAACCTGCTAAATGTAGTGCTTCTTGACTTTATGTTGAATTGTATGAAATCATATCTGAGCCTCTCTTTCTGTATGATCACAGTAAATGACTTGACCCTGTTTCAGATCGACTGTTTTTTTTTCTGTTTTAATAACTGTGCCAATGTGGGACTGACATTGGGAACAGGAGTAGCTCTCACTTGGTCTTTTGCATTTTTCCTCCATGTATCTATGTCTGTCTTTGTGTATCTGGCTCTCTGTCTCTTACTTTCTCTCTCTCTGTAGCAAGTCTTCCAGCTAGTGAAACGGCCTCTGAGAACACAGAGAATATAGATGAAGAACACACTGACTGTTGGGCTGCTTGCTGGTAACACACATAAGCACACAAAAACCTCATTTCTGTAGGTGTCTAAATTGAATCTAGTCATTTGTGCATGCTAAATATCAGTCAGAATTGGGAAGTTGAATCATTCCTTGCTGGTAGTCTTGCTCCTGTGTCTGAATTATTTCCATTAAGTGCTCTTCACTAGAGTACACACTGCTCTAGATGCTGTTTTGTGCTTCTTTGCTCTCATTATTTCTGTGTTCTGTTGCATGTTCTTTCTTACTGTCTTCAGTGCTTACATCATGAAAATCCCTTGCTGGTGAGTTTTCTCTTAAATTACTGAAAGTAGACAAAAGCCAGAAAGGCACCAACAAAAAAAAGTCAGTTGCATGTTATGTTTCCTTAGCAATATTAATCAAAAGAATTACAGTTTACAATACTTTAAAACGCTATCAGAACCACCATTTAAAAAAAATTGTATCAGGGGAAAAAATCTAATTCCATACCAAGTGACTATGTAACAGTATCAGTATTTCAGGTATAGATTGGGTTGCGAGCTACTTTTCCCTCTATGCTCTCCCTCCACTTTCCTCTAGTCAAGTCAAGTCAGATTTATTTCTAGAGCACTTTTTACAAAATAAAATTGTCCTAAGGCAGCATTTCAAATACCTAGACTCACAGTTCCAAGTGAGCGAGAATAGGACAACAGTGGAAAGGAAAAACTTTCTAAATGTGATGTGAAAGAAACCTTGGGAGCACCAAGGAACCCAAACTTTGGCATTCAATAGTTTATCAGAATTCATTCATTAACAAAATGAGTTAAATACACTGAAGCTGAACTGAATAAAATAGGGAATATAGTAAATAAAATAGAATATAATAATAGAATATAATTAATTATATCTGTAAGTAGTGGTTACTGTTACTGTTAGGTTAACTGTAAAAGAAACATGCTATGAGACAGCAGAAGACATTTTGCTACAGAAGACAGTGCAGAGTTATGCTGGCATCATTGAAAGTATATTTGGTTTTGAAGATGTTTGTACATGACATCAATGAATTTTTGCCATCGAATGTAAATACACTCCCACTATCCAAATAATCCAAAATTATTTCTGGAGTGTATTACATTTGGATAGCAGAGTTTGACTGTATAAGGTTAGGAGACATTGGGTTTAGTATTTAATTATGGTAGAACACCATATTTGGAGTACCATTGATTCTAGTTTGATTTTCATTAAGTTTAAACATCCCATATATACAGTGATCTGATCTATCATGTTCATTAACATTTTAAACATTCAAAAACCCATGAGGACGTTTTTTACCTCTTCAGTTTACCTAAATAAAACAGCTATATACTTATCAATAATTATCAATTTTTATCTATTTACTCATTAAAGTAGAAGAGAAAACCGGTTTGCTTGGGAATCATTTATAACACAAATGTATATTTGTGAAACACTAATATAGTTCTGTATGATAAATATAATTTGGTGCTGAGTTGGTGCAGGAAAACTTGGGATAAAAAATATATATATATTTCTCTAGCTTTAAAGTTGTGTAGTAATTTTTTAAGAGATCTAATACTTTGTCAGAGGTAAGAATTTTTAGTTATTTGTTATTGGTGCTAGTTCAGACAGTTCAGCTGATCAAAATTAACAACTGCCCTTAGTCTTGTATTGGTTGGTTTAAACTAAAGACATTTTTGTTGTTAATTTCATTCAGATGTATCATAATTAATCAGGTTTGTGCTTATGTTTCTGCACGTTATGTTAATCAGATTTGTTAATAAATGTGTGCGTGTGTGTTTTTCTTTGTGTATGGATGTGTTCTCAGTCGAACATTGCGTCGCTGTAATCGTGGAGTTCGCCGGACCTGCCGAAAAGCAGTGAAATCAGTGACATTCTATTGGGTGGTATTAATTCTGGTTTTTCTCAACACGGCTCTCAGCGCATCAGAACACTATAACCAGCCAGTCTGGCTCACTGATGTGCAGGGTGTGTATCTACAGCTCCATTTTTGATCTGTATGTTTTATCTTACTTTCAGAAATCAATGCTGTCCATTGCATACAATAATATTTAGTAATTTTTCATTTATTTTTTCCCCATTCCATACTGTAGTAGTAATTACAATAATAATAATAATAATAATACTACTACTAATAATAATAATAAAAATAATAATAATAATAGGAAGGGGCCAATGTCTGAAGCAACCCCTTGTAGTGGGTTGAGCCAGATTCAAATCATATATCAGCGCGTTTTATAAATATATATGCACATTTATCTGGCTTAGCCTTATCTAGATACAATCCTGCTAGTCAAGATGCATTAAATGAAGATCTACATCTTAAGGCCCGAGGAGACAACCGGTTTGATTTGAGAAATGTGGAAGGTAGGAGGAATACGCATGCTTTCAGGTAAATTTAAGCGGACAGACAGAGGATTGATTACCTTGTCAACGGTGAAAGGGCCGATGTACCGGGGTTCTAGCTACCTGGATTCGACGCACAGGGGAATGTTGCGTGCCGAGAGCCAGACACGTTGGCCGATCCCGGTCTTCGGCGACGGTTTGCAGAGCATTGGCCGATGCCATGGGCCTTGATGAGGGCTGCTCTGGTGGTCCTCCACGAGTGACCTCAATCTCCTGGTTGGCCCTGTCAGCTTGCCCGTTGGATTCCGGGTGAAAGCCCCACGTGAGGCTCACCGTGGCCCCCACGGCCTTGCAGAATGACCTCCACACCTGGGAGAAGAATTGGGGCCCCCTGTCTGACACAATGTCTGCCGGGATGCCGTGGACCTTGAAAACCTGATCGAACAGTATTTGGGCCATCTCCGAGGCTGTCAGGAGCTTGGGCAGGGCAATGAGTCGCACGGCCTTGGAGAATCAATCCACGACGGTGAGGATGGTGGAGTTTCCTTCAGACACGGGGAGCCTGGTGATGAAGTCAGCCAAGATGTGTGACCAAGGACGCCCAGGTGTGGGGAGAGGTTGAAGGAGACCCGCGGGGGGTTGGTGAATGGCCTTGTTACGGGCGCAGGTGGAACAGGCCGCCACGAACTCCCGGGCATCGGCGTCCATCGAAGGCCACCAGAAGTGGCACCGGAGGAATTTCTGGGTCCGGTGGTAGCAGGGGTGGCCAGCGAACCGGAAGTCATGGGTCCATTGCAGGGCCGCGGTGCGGGCTGAGGCGGGCACATACAGCCGATTGGGAGGGCCACTCCTGGGGACGGGTTTGGCCCCCTGTGCCCCCTGGATGGCCCATTGAACCTCCCAGGTTAGAGGCGAACTGGCTGGACAGGGCATCTGGCTTCACATTCCGGGAACCCGGCTGGTAGGTCAGGGAGAAGTCTAAGCGTCTGAAAAACAGGGCCCAACTGGCCTGCTGGGAGTTGAGGCGCTTGGCTGTGTGAATGTATTCAAGGTTCTGGTGGCCAGTCCAGACAACAAAGCGCTGCTCGGTGCCTTCGAGCCAGTGCCTCCATTCCTCGAGGGGTAATTTCACCGGCAGCGGGTGAAAGGCACCAGGAAAAGAAGGCACAGGGGTACAACCGGTTGTCCGGGGCCGCGCACTGGGACAGGACGGCCCCCACGGCAGTGTTCGAAGGATCGACCTCCACAATGAATTGCCGGTTAGGGCGAGGACCGGGGCGGTGGTGAACAGTTTCTTGAGCCGTAGGAAGGCCTGGTTGGCCTCGATAGTCCACCGGAAAGCGGTCTTGGTGGAGGTGAGCTGAATCAGGGGGGCTGCTACCTTACTGTAATCTCGGATGAAACGGCGGTAGAAATTGGTGAACCCGAGGAAGCGTTCGAGATCTTTCCGCCCGAGGGTTTAGCCCACTCTGCGATGGCATGGACCTTGGACGGGTCGGCTTTGATACTCCCTCTCTGAATAATGAAGCCGAGAAATGTCACGGTGTCCACGTGAAACTCGCACTTCTCAGCCTTGACGAAGAGCCTGTTCTCCAATAGGCGGCTCAGCACCTTTCGGACGTGCTTCTCATGTTTGTCCACCGTGCGGGAGAAGATGAGTATATCATCTAGGTAGACGAACACGAACCGGTTAAGAAAGTCCCGAAGCACGTCATTGTCGAGGGCTTCGAAGACTGCCAGGATGTTGGAAAGGACAAAGGGCATCACAAGGTATTCGAAATGGCCCAGAGGTGTTTTGAAGGTGGTCTTCCATTTGTCTCTCTCCCGATTGCACACCAGGTGGTAGGCTTTCCTGAGGTCTAGCTTTGCAAAAATGGCTGCTCCCTGGAGGAGGTCAAAGGCTGAGTTGAGTAGCGGAAGAGGGTAGCGATTGCGTTTGGTAGTGCTGTTCAGTCCCCGATAATCGATGCATGACTGGAGGGAGCCGTCCTTCTTGGCCACAAAGAAGAACCTGGCCCCAAGAGGAGACAAGGAAGGTCGAATGAGGCCGGCATCGAGGAACTCAGCGATGTAGGCCTCTATGGCCTCCCTTTCATCACGGGAACATTGGTACAGGCGTCCCGTGGGGAGGGAGGCCCTCGTATGACCTGTGTGGGGGAAGTGTCTTGGCCTGGTCCTTGCAGAACACTCGCCGGAGGTCGAGAGGTGGTGCGAGAGGAGGCAGTTCAAATGACACTCTGTCTCTCTGCCCTCCCTCCAGTTGATGGTTGGGCTATGAAGAGTCAGCCATGGGAAACCAAGGACCAAGGGCAAGCGAGATTGATCGGAGAACGGAGATCTGGAATGCTGATGAGGTGGAATGTGGAACCAGTGTGAGCAGGGAGGAGACGAGGAGAACGGGAGCCAATCGATCTCTGTGAAAGCAAGCACAAACACATACACGCCGCACTCGGGAATGTAAACAGAGCGGGAGAAAGGGAGCGTCGGAAAATAACAGACCGGGAAAAAAACGAAGTGGATACAGGGCGAACCCTAACATATACAAGTCATCCATATGCTTTCTGGCAAACTTCAGACGGGCCTGGACATGTACTGGCTTAAGCAGGGGGACATGCCTGGCACTGCAGGATCTGAGTCCCTCTCGATGTAGTGTGTTACTGATGGTAGCCTTGTTACTTTGGTCCCAGCTCTCTGCAGGTCATTCATCAGGTCCCACCGTGTAGTTCTGGGATTTTTGCTCACTGTTCTCATGATCATTTTGACCCCACGGGATGAGATCTTGCGTGGGGCCCCAGATCGAGGGAGATTATCAATGGTATTGTATGTCTTGTATTTTCTTACATTTGCTCCCACAGTTGATGTATTCACAGCAACCTGCTTGCCTATTGTAGATTCACTTTTCCCAGCCTGGTGCAGGTCTGCAGTTTTCTTCCTGGTGTTCTCCGACAGCTCTTTGCTCTTGGACATGGTTGTGTTTGGAGTCTGACTGTTTGAGGCTGTGGACAGGTATCTTTTAAACAGATAACAATGTCAAACAGGTGCCATTAATAGGTAACGAGTGGAGGACAGAAGAGTTTCTTAAAGAAGTTACAGAAATCGTGCTTCTTTGTGAGTGACCAAATACTTATTTTCCAGCATGATTAAATTCTTTAAAAATCCTACAATGTGAGTTTTTTTTCCTCATTTTGTCTCTCACAGTTGAAGTGTAGCTATGATGAAAATTACAGACCTCTCCCACAGGGATCACTTCTTGGTTAACTCCTGTTTTCCCTATACACTGGGCTCAGTGATTAGATTTCATGGTTTCTTGTTTCACTGTAATGCAGATGATATAAACTTTACTTTTCATTCCTACCATTCAAAAAAAGGTTTCTGACTGCCTTTCTGATATCTCTTCCTGGATGGCAAAATGCCATCTTAAGTTCAAACTGGACAAGACTGAACTTGTACAGCTCCTGGCAAATAATTCCCTGACACTGATTCATTATGTCAGTATAGATGGTGTCACTGTCCATTTGGCCCACATGGCACTAAAGCTTGGCGTGATTTTGGACAACAAACTCAGTTTTTCAAACCACACGAATCACCAGATCTTGAAAAAATATTTTGCACTACATCAGAAAAATATGTTTCTGAGCATTTCAGAAACTGCTGAACTACTGGGATTCACACCATCTCTAGGGTTTACAGAGAATGGTCCAAAAAGAGAAAATAGTCAGTGAGTGCCAGTTCTCTGGGCAAAAATGCCTTGTTGATGCCAGAGATCAGAGGAAAATGACCAGACTGGTTTGAGCTGATAGAAAAGCAACAGTAGGTCAAATAACCATGCATTACAACCAAAATTGCAGAAGAGCATCTTAAACTTGTTCGAAAGCATGTCGAACCTTGAAGAGGATGGGCTACAGCAGCAGAACGAACACCACACTGGGTGCTCTCCTGTTAGCTAAAAAGAGACAACTGAGAGAAGCTGACCAGAGAAGCTGCTCAGATTCTCATACAGGCTTTTATCATTTCTCATCATCTCACTTGATTACTGCAGAGTTTTGCTTGCTGGTTTGTCTTCATGTTCCATTATTCCACTACTGAGCATCTGGCTTACAACCTACCAAGGTTTTCTCATGTCAGTGCCTTACTGAGATCACTCAACTGGCTTCCTGTTGCAGCCAAGATAAAAACCGAAGGTGAAAGAAACTAATAAAATGTAAAAGAAATATTAGGAGTCGCTATCTGGCCACTAGTGGCCAGTAGTTGACCGGGTTTGGCAGCGTGAGCAGCAACAGCACTATTGTGTGTGCTTCAGCCCTTCCCGGGCTTATTATTGCTCAGCCCATATAAGCACACCTTTGTGGCTGGCACGGTGTCGCTGCATTCCACATGCTTCCGGCTAGAAGACGCACACATGCGCTCACGCTGCTGGCTCAGACGACTTTTGACAGACCTCGCTTTTCTTTGTTGTTTTATTTTGTTAGGGACAGCGGTACATCTGGGGACATTAAGGTTGCCAGACGGAGACTGCCATGAGGCAGCCTAGGTAATTTGGGGCCCTAAATAGTGTAGGGATAGCCCTAGTTATTTTTTCACTTTTATTTTCTGCCGGGCCGTTCCGGCTGTTTCAACCTCACACACGGCATCATGCCTGGGCATTTAGTGCCGCCAAGCCCCGTTCAAGAGCACACCACGCCCTTAAGCTCAGTAATTGAGCATTTACCGCCTCCCAGCTCTGAACCTGGGCTTGCCGCGCTCGTAAGCTCCGCATCTGAGCTCGTAAGCTCCATGCCTGAGCATTTAGCGCCGCCTAGCCTCGTACTAGAGCTCGCCGCACCCGTAAGCTCCGCTTCTGAGCTTGTAAGCTCCATGTCTGAGCATTTAGCGCCGCCTAGCCACGTTCAAGAGCACACCGCACCCATAACCTCTGAAATTGAACATTTAGCGCCCCCTAGCTCTGACCCTGGGTTCGCAACACTCGTAAGCTCCGCACCTGAGCAGTTTGACCCCGTGTATGAGCGTTTAGCGCCCCCTGGCTCTGTACCTGTACCTGTTAGGGACAGACGGAGGCTGCCATGAGGCAGCCTAGGTAATCCAGGGCCCTAGATAATGTAGGGATAGCCCTGGTTATTTTTTCACTTTTATTTTATGCCGGGCTGCTCCGGCTGTTTCAGCCTCACCCCCGCTGTCGCCTCACACACATCGTGGCCCCCCTCTTGCCACGATCGGAGGAAACCTTTTATCCTCCTGCGATCACGCTTGAAGAGGACACAGTGTTTACTAACCTCGTCCTTATATTTTATTTACACGGTTCGTCATCATTTTTTAATATGGTGACCTAACAACAAAGAAGGAACATTGTAAGCGTAGAATGCCCGTATTCACTACTACGCTTACGACGTACCTCCACTGCGCTAACGGCGTACGGGCCTGTGCATGTGTGAGGTGCAGAAGCCCGAGCGGAGCTTTCACAAGCGCGTGCCGCACAAATAATGAAAATAAGCTCCTGGTAAAGTGCGGCACAGGCGCGGGAAACAAAGACAACGAGGTTAGAAAAGTCTGCGTCCTCTTCAAAACACGCGATCACGTTGGGGACTGAGGCGATGATGTGAGAGGGAAAGGCGGGGGCGAGGCTCGCAAGCACCGGAGAGAGCCCGGTAGAAAATACATAAATAAAAATAAGCAAAAACTGACCCAACACTATCTAGGGCCCTACCTTACCAGACTATCTCCTGATGGCCCCCGTCTGAGAGTCCTAGCACTCCCAGGCGTACCGCTGTCCCTCAAAAGCACAAATCAAAATAAGCAAGTGACCGGAACACCGTTATGAGCCGGGGCAGAGTGAGCGTGTGCGTGGCGTCGGGCTGCCGAAGCGAGTGAAGCCAATGATGCGACACTGTGTGAGCCCACAAGGTGTGTTTATATGGGCTCAACAACAGGTGTCGCCACTTAACCGTTAAATGCCCGAGAAGGGCTGACGCACGCGCGATCATGCTGCCGGCGCTCACGCCACCATGTGGGGTCAAATACTAGCCACTAGCGGCCAAAGAGTGACCCCTGATAAGATCAGCACTTTCTGAAATACTCAGACCAACCATCTGGCACCAACAACCATGCCACATTCAAAGTCACTTAAATAACCTTTCTTCCCCAATTCTGATGCTTGGTTGAACTTCAGCAGGTCGTCTTGACCATGTCTACATATCTAAATGCATTGTGTTGCTGCCATGTGATCGACTGGACGTTAACATGTAGTTGAACAGGTGTACTTAATAAAGTGGCCAGTGAGTATGTGACCTTAACATCAAACTAAGAACTTGCTTGTTAGTCTCTGAATAGCATTAGTTTCTGGTCTGAATGAATAAAAACTTATAGATCATCATATGTATACGGTGTGTCATTGCACCTTTAAGTTGCTCTGAATAAGAAAGTCTGCCAAAAGACTAAATGTAAAATGTAAATTTATTTCTTCTGATCTTTTTGCTCCCCTTTAGAAATTGCCAACAAGGTTCTTTTGTCTCTCTTCACGGTTGAAATGTTGCTGAAGATGTACAGTCTTGGCCTGCAGGCTTATTTTGTGGCTTTTTTTAACCGCTTTGACTGTTTCGTGGTGTGTGGAGGCATTTTGGAGACAGTGCTCGTAGAGATGGAGATAATGCCGCCTCTTGGAATCTCTGTGCTGCGCTGCGTTCGTTTGCTTAGGATCTTCAAAGTCACACGGTATGCAAAAAAATAAATCTGTTACATTATTCAGATGTTGCCATGAACACCTTTATGTATTTGTATGCTGTGGTGTTGCATTTCGCAGTCATTGGACAGCCCTGTCCAATCTAGTGGCTTCTCTTCTGAACTCCATGAAGTCCATTGCATCTCTGCTTCTGCTGCTCTTCCTGTTCCTCATAATTTTTGCCCTGTTGGGTATGCAGCTGTTTGGTGGGAAGTTCAACTTCGATGAGATGCAGACCAAGAGGAGCACCTTTGACACTTTCCCACAGGCTCTCCTCACATGCTTTCAGGTCAGTCTGTGTAATTTTGTCAGAATAGTTGATTTTGACCAAAGCATTTCTGCTAGCTGCTCTGAAAAAGGGTGTCAGCTAAATGCTGTAAATGTCAATGATTGTAATTGCAGAGTTCAATGTTAGCTTTTTCCCAACTTGCCCAGTCAGGCAAGTGACCAGAACGTTCACTGTTCCAAAACAAATTCCCACTGTCTCGAACAAATCTTTGTATTTTAGAGTGTTATTCAAATATAAATAAGCACACATAATCTACGACCCCAAATCAGAAAAAGTTTGAACAGTATGAAAAATGCATATAAAAACACACGTAAAGCACACATTCACACATTCTCTATTGGGGAAAGGTCAGGACTGCAGGCAGGCCAGTCAAGTACCCGTACCCTCTTTTCCTGCAACCTTTGTAATGTGTGCAGCATGTGGTTTTGCATTGTATTTTTGAAAAATGCATGGCCATCCCTGGAAAAGATGTCCTGAAGGCAGGTTATGTAGCTCTAAGATCTCAGTGTACTTTTCTGCATTAATGCTGCCATCACAAAAGTGTAAATGGCCTTTGCCAATGGCACTGACCCAACCCCATACCATGACAGACCCTGGCTTTTCGACTTTTTGAGCGATAATAATGTGGATGATCTTTTTCGTTGTCCATATTTTCCAAAAAAGATCTGGAATACTGATTCATATGGCCATAATACACATTTCCATTGTGTAAAATTATTGAAATGTTTAAAAACAATGCACCTCAAAGAAAGGTTGGAAGAGATTTACATATTTCTCTCTCTGCTGTGCATAATATCATTAAAAGATTCAAGGAATCGTGAGGAACTTCAGTGTGTAAAAGCCAAGGGCACAAGCCTAAGCTGAACGTCCGTGATCTTCGATCCCGCAGACGGCACTGCATCAAGAACTGTCATTCAACAACAGCTGATAGCGAGGGCAAGAGATGACTTCGGCAAATCTTTGTCAAGCACTACAATTGAGCAGTGTGCTCAATTTTTTTCCAAAAAGATCTGGAATACTGATTCATATGGCCATAATACACATTTCCACTGTCTGCTGGTCCATCCTAGATGCCTCTGAGCCCAGAGAAGCTGACACTGTTTTTTACATGGTTAACATGAGGCTTCTTTTTTGCACAGTAAAGTTTTAAGTGACTTTTGTGAATGTAACTCCGTATTGTAGTGCTTGACAAAGGTTTGCCAAAGTAATCTCTTGCCCTTGTGGTTATATCAGCTATTGTTGAATGATGATACTTGATGCAGTGCCGTTCGATGTATCCAAGATCACGGACGTTCAGATTAAGCTTGCGTCCTTGGCCTTTACGCACTGAAATCCCAATTCCTTGAATCTTTTAATGATATTATGCACTGTAGAGGGAGAAATATGTAATGTATGTCCCTTCCAGTCTTTCTTTGAGGAACATTGTTTATAAACATTTCAATAATTTTTTGTTGACAAATTGGAGATCCTCTGGCCATCCTTTGCTCATCAAAGACTCAGCCTTTTCTGTATTTAAGAGCTGCTTCTGTACCAAATCATGATTACAATCACTTGTTGACTTGTTTGAGATTACATAATTATTTAGTTTTTTTAATTTATTAATAGCTTTACATTTTCCCCATCCCAACTTTTTTATAATGTGTTGCAGGCTTGAAATTCAGGAATGGATGTTTATTAAAAATGAAATGAAGTTGACCAGACAAGTAAATGTAAGAAACACTATGTGTTTTTATGCATTTTCCATACTGTCCCAACTTTTTCTGATTTGGGGTTTTAATATATTTAACTAAAGCAGTGTACATTCTCACAGTATAAATCATTATGGTCAAACTAATGACTGAAACATTTTTTAAATAAAACTGCTCAATTTCCTGCCACTGAGTTGTATTTCTATTTTACTTTTAATACCTTCACATTTACATGGCAAACTGTGGACTGTGGGTAGACTAGCGGTTAAGGTTCTCGGCTCTAGACCAGAAGGTTGAGAGTTCAAATCCCACCAAGTTACCACTGCTTGGCCTGTAAGATCCTATCAGTTGTAAGTCACTCTGGCTAAGTGTGTCTGCCAAATGACATAAATGCTTTAATATGGCGAACTGTAACAGTTTTTGAGTGCTTTTGAAACAGCAAGCATTGTTTTATCAATCTTGTTTTACATAAGCCTGCTATTTAAATAGTTATACCCTGTTATTTGAATCTGACTCATTCAGTGATCGGCTTTAACGTAAATTCTTTGAACTGTGAATATTTGGAAAGTGAGAGCCCTATTTAAATTAACTTTCCATTATCTTGTTTATGTACTTTCTTATTCATTCTATCTACTTTCACTGATGTGAGCACAATGTTGTGGCAACAGGGACTTTCAACTGTCATATCTTATCTACATATTAGGTGGGATGCCACCTCTCTATCTTCCTAGCAGTTACTACATAGGTAGCATTTAGAACTCCACCCTGTGCAATGCTACACACATCAGTCTACACTGAGTGAAGAGTGCTATTGCTTGGCTAAAGTTTTCAGTCTGTGAATGATTATTAAGAGAGGTAGACATTTGAAAAGCAGATTATGGCAGTCGATCCCAAACCTTTTGGAATACTCATACACGTCTTTTGTTTATAAACTCAGCTGGAATTTATTTTGAACATTCATACAAAACTGCAACTTCTTACTGAATAAAACAAAGCGACAATCACCTTTACAGTGGAATTATTACAAGTGACATGCGTTATCTTAAACATACCTTATTCATTTGACTTGCTGCACCTCCCACTTTGAGAACCAATGATTATGGTATTATGAAAGCCCATACATTATAGTACGAAATTGAATACTTATTTTTGACATTTAAATAGAAAAAGAGTTAAAATATATCAAAATATCTGTAACTTAAACCACATTCAACCACTAACTCGTGTGCTATAGATTTTTTAGGATTTCTGTTCAAATAAAATGTACAAATGATCTTTTTAAATATTATATATTTGATTATGATGAAGAAGTACATTAGGATGAATTACTACATGTAGGCTGGTTAGCAAACTTACTCTTTGTGCTCAGATTTTGACAGGAGAAGACTGGAATATGGTCATGTATGATGGGATTATGGCATATGGGGGCCCTGTATTCCCTGGTATGATTGTGTGCCTGTACTTTGTCATTCTCTTCATCTGTGGTAACTGTATCCACTCATTCAGATTCAGCTCAGATTCAGAGTAGAGATAATTACACATGTATTCATATTAATGTATTTGTCACTTGTAGCCACTTAACACTTTAATCCTAATTATAAACGTCAGCTATATTCACACAATTTTTTTATCAGAAGTGTTTCTTAATGTTTTGAATGTGTCTGTACACTTTTGTGGGTATCTTGGAGCCTTAACAAGCTGCCTCTCAGACATCCTCCTCAACGTCTTCTTGGCTATTGCTGTGGATAATTTGGCCGGAGCGGATGGAGATGACAAAAAGAATGAGTACACATCATTCATTACTTTGAATAAGATGTGATTACAGTAAACATGCAAAAAATATTAAAAAAGCACTGATAAAAGTTTAAAACTTTTATTTTACTAAAGTAAAGTTTTAAAAGTGTATGCTTCTGTCAAGTTTCGTGTACAAAGGGGAGATAGTGTGGAGTGCAAGTGTGCAAGGTTTATTTACAGCGGACATAGTGGTACACATAGTGAATATAATATAACTGAATCTATCTGAAATGTATCTGAAAATAAACACAACAAATAAACAAAACAACAACAAAACAACAAAGTGATAAAACTTGAAACTTGGTCCAGGATGCAAATTGTAAATTGCAGAAATTTATTCTGCATTATATGACATGTATAGTACGTTTTACCATCTCTGGCCTAAAAAATGAACTTTTATGAACTTAGACTTAGACAAACTTTATTGTCATTCCGAATACACAAGTGCACACAGAACAAAATTTTGTTGCAAGTAGATCGCACGTAATTTACAAAGAGAAAGAGAAAGCATTTTTTAAATATTTGTACACAGCTTGACTTAAAAACGTATGAAATGAATAGCAGCATCGGGAAGAAAAAAAATGATTGAATGATTGTTTCCTCTGTTTTATTTTACTTGCTTATTTTAATAATTCCTTACATTCTTTACAGACAAAAGATAGATGAGGGTCAGGGAGAAGGAGAGAATGAAGAAGCAAAGGTACGACCAGACATATACTGTGTAGCAGTGGTACTCAGACTCTGGTAACTTCTGGTAATAAATCATAGCCTTGAAAAGCCAAATTTAAAATTTCTCATATTAAAAAAAAACTAATTACAGGTAGTCCTTGACTTATGATGGGAATATGTATACAACCTTTACTACAGTATATATCCCACTGTAGCACAGTGGGACTGTGGTGGTCTAGTGGTTAAGGTACTGGACTATGGACCAGAAGGTCCAGGGCTCAAATCCTGCCTCTACCAAGCTACCACTGTTGGGTTTTTGAGCAAGGCCCTTCACCCACAATTGCTTAGATTGTAAGACTATATAAGTTGTAAGTCGCTCTGGATAAGAGCATCTGCTAAATGCTGTAAACATGCTTAAAACACTGAAATTAATCTACAGTTGGGCAAATCATTAACATAATATTATGAGTCGCGTTGACCCTGTCCTCTTGCGCGATCAGCGACACATGCTGGCTCATGTATTTAAGAGCACGCTAGAGCTCAGTCAGGTGTCGCATCCTTACATACTCATACTGTCTGAGACCTCACCCATCTCGTGTGCTTGCAATCGTGGCTTTCGTTTTTGTTAGGGAAAGCAGGTAGCAGGGAAAAGTACGGCTTAGAGACCCGAGGTAACCACCAGGGGTTAGTTGATGGCAAGTTTTCCGCTGTTCATGCCCCCCGTTTGCCGTCCTCGTTGCTCTTCCGTCTCATCGGCAGCTTTGGCTCGATGCTGCAGTGATACGCCAGCCCTCCGCCTTCTCTCTCACTTGCCGGCAGCCCTTTGGGGCTTATTAAAGCCACACCTCCTGTTTGTGATTGGGGGAAGTAGCAGTAATTTCTCCGAAAGCGCTCAGAAAGGACGCTTTCCATTCCCCCTTCCACGCTTGTACCATGCTCCTGAAGCCGTGGGGGAACCGTGGTAAATGTGGGTCTTGGAAATGGATAGAATTCATTAATGTTGGATTGACATTAGCTTTTTCTCTTAGGCTAATGTTTAACTTCTCAGATATCTCTGATTCTCTCCTGGTCATAGTTCACATCCCATAGAATCACATCCCATACTATATAGGTTTAGTCTTTTTCAGGTGTTTCCATGTAATTTGATATAAAGTGACAGTAACTTTTTGACTTTAGGATGAGACAAGCTTTGTCACAGTGTTATTTAAAGCTTCAGTTCCTGGGTTTGTCCTGGGGTTATCCACTGACAGGGAAAGTTACCATGATATGCTTTTTTATACTGATTTCATTTGAGCTAATTGACAAATACATATTTTCCTCCTTTTGCTGTGAAGAGTGTGATTTTTATATCTTTGAAAATGTTTGTCTTGATGTGAAAGCTATGAGCATGGATTATCTATTGATATCCAATACCCATAAAACTAATTATTGAGTCATTTGAAAAGTCATAATTAGAAATAAAGAGCCAAAACTGTCATGTCCCTGTTGATCTCTGTTACTTAATTCTGCAGATTGACATGGATGAGTATGAGGAGGAGGAGGAGCATGATGAAGGAGATGATGAAGGTAAATGTAATATAAGGTTTATCTAAAGTGGAGTTAATGCCTAACTAGTAGATACATTTCTCCCTTAGAATCACAGGTGTGTCTACCCCCTTTTTAGGGCTGCTCAAGCGGGGCAGGTTTGCCTCTCTTAGTTGATCTTATTTATTTTTTAATGTATTTCATATCCTTCATTATCTTTTACTTTTAATATAATTTCCTTTTTAATACTTTGTAGACCAATTTATGACTTTGTGGGTCACAGGCTCAGGATTAAAGGAAGCTTTCGCAGATTTCTCAGTGTTTCCCCTACCCAAAATGTCAGATCATTTGTCCTTCACAAAAAAGGCTGCCCCCTTTTTTGTGAAGGATGAACATTTGACATGTTTGACATGTTGAACCTCACTGGAGCTCTGATTCTAGATTCGCCTCTGCTCAGAACTTTTCCTACTTACCTACCTCCCATCCATCATTTTAACGATGTGTGTATTTCGGCCACTACAAATCAGATGTTTGCATGCTTGTGTGCAGACACTGTGTTGCAGCTTCAGCAAAGGCATGGGCTGAGCTGATGCGGCACTAATTAGCCTGAATTACTATCAGCTGCAGCACATGCTTTTTTAAGGAAGCATGTGGGGTTTTTAGGACCGAGATCAGTACTGGAATTGCCCTCTGAGTGCTCCTAGAGGCTGGAACCTGTAATTCTCTATAGTCTGGGTTCTAAATCCCCGAACGACCATGTGACAATCAATTAGACAATCAGTAAATCTGGCTGTCTGTTTGTCCCTCCATCTGTCCAGCCATCCATCCCCAAAATGTAAGTGTATCTGTACTTTGTGTTCAGATGCATCTTTGGAATAACAGATCAGTAATTTATAGTGAAAAAAACTTCAGAATGTGACGAGAATTTTCATAAAATCAGAATAGTTTTTTTGATAGTTTTTGAAGTTTGTGAATTTTTTTTGCCTGAAAATCAGCACCCATCAAATGTGTTATTTTATGTGTTTGCACCCTGGGGACAGGGTTGTCTGAAAATACTAAACACCCCTGTTCTTGCATGACATCCACTCCAGCAAGAAAACAGTGTGCCTAAAATAGTAAAAGCCTTTAAGTCTGAAATATATTGTATCAAATACAACTGGTTTAATTTCTTCTTCATTGGACTTATACTTAAAAGCATATACTTATAATTATAATACTTTAAAGCATTTTGATAACATTTTGAATGCTGAATTGTCTCCTCTAATAACCAATAACTATAATAAGTAGGTTACAATCAGGTATACATAATGACCTGTTAGTAATATTACATTATGAAAAACATGAATCATATAAATAGTCCCTACTATTTTTAGTTGCTGTCACAGGCATTTTATTTAGCAAAAGTTTGTGTTAATACTTTTTGCATGCACTTTTTTATTGTATATGCAATCTGCACTCTGGCTGATAACATTGATATATTATGTTAGATTTACTGTGTGAATTATGTTAAAATATTATTAATATGTAATTTTCCTATCTTATTTTGCCTCAAAAGAAGGAGGGGCTCAGTTGAATGTGGCTGACTTTGCTCCTCCTAAGGAAAAGGTCGTGCCAATTCCAGAAGGCAGTGCTTTCTTCTGCCTCAGCAAAACCAACCTGTAAGCTTCAGTGCAACACACACACACACGCACGCACGCACAAACTGGTGTTAAAATGTTTGGAATAACTAAGACTATTAGAATTAAACTGACACATTTTTGAAGTACATATTAATCAAATAATTCTAGACATACAGCAATTATAGGCTTTGTTTGTTTGCCATTTTAGGTTTGAAGATATTAAAGGCAAATTTCAACCCCACCTTCTGTAGCTTTTCCTAGTGGCTTGTAGCTCATTTTTCTCTGACCTTGAAATGACGTTCTTCTCACAGTAGACGTGTGATATGGCTATTGTGCCAGTCAGTCCATTTAAAACTGTACCTGGCATACTGTTTCTTCATCAGATTGCTTTGGACTGAAGACATGGCAATGGCATAATATAAAACAGTGTTAAATTGTTTCATTATTTTATACAATTTGGGTAAATCCCCTTTCCAGCATGCAAGAAATTCTACACCCACTAAAATCTTGTTTGACAAAAAAAGCACTCCCTTAGTATTCTTTCACTTGCTTAACAAACAAATCAAAGATATCGTTCACTGTTCAGTGTTTGTGGTTTTTGCCCATTGTTACTGTTTTTATTTGCCTGTGTGCAAGTATGCACAAATATGTGCTGTGTTCATCAGCTATCATTACCAGTGCCTCCAAAGGCTGACAGGGGCTTAATCATCTTTTTAATGGCACTAGTTTTTGACTTTTGAGTGGTGAAATGTGTTTCCTGAGAAAATGGTTTGGTTTTAAGAACTGAGCTTGAACCAAAACAGGACAGTACATTTCAATCCATGGAAAGGCAATTTACTTGCTTTTAGTTAACGTAAAAATGTACTACCACAATTATGGTTTCTGTAATAATTAGTTAGCATTTAAACATGATTAAATAACAATTGGCATTAAAACGCTAGAGGAGTGGCTGCTAAAATTGAGGTTTACAGTTATATGTAGAGAATACAAGAATAAAACATTTGTGCCAAGCAGTAATGTAATTGTTAACTATTTTAATCCAATCAAACTCTGTGTGTGTGTGTATACAGTGGGGCAACAAAGTATTTAGTCAGCCACTGATTGTGCAAGTTCTCCTACATAGAAAGATGAGAGAGGTCTGTAATTTTAAGTAATTTTAACACTTCAACTATACTACAGACACAATGAGATCCAGGAAATCACATTGTAGGATTTTTAAAGAATTTAATTGTAAATTATGAAATGCCTGAAATGCTTTTTACGTGCAAAACCTTGAAATGCTTTGTATGGAGCGGTGTGTTTGAGATCACTGTCATGCTGGAAGACCCAGCCACGTTCCATCTTCAATGCTCTCACTGAGGTTTTGGCTTAAAATCTCACAATGCATGGTCCCATTCATTCTTCCCTTAACACGGATCAGTCGTCCTGTCCCCTTTGCAGAAAAACATCCCCAAAGCATGGTGTTTCCACCCTCATGCTTCACAGTAGGTATGGTGTTCTTGGGTTGCAACTCAGCATCCTTCCTGCTCAAAACAGAATGAGTTGAGTTTTTACCAAGTTCTGATATTATACAACATGATATTCTCCCAATCCTCTTCTGGATCATCCATATGCTCTCTGGCAAACTTCATATGGGCCTGGACATGTACTGGCTTAAGCAGGGGGACACGCCTGGCACTGCAGGATCTGAGTCTCACTTGGCGTAGTGTGTTACTGATGGTAGCCTTTGTTACTTTTGGTCCCAGCTCTCTGCAGGTCATTCATCAGGTTCCTTCGTGTAGTTCTGGGATTTTTCCTCACTGTTCTCATGATCATTTTGACCCCACGGGATGAGATCTTGCGTGGAGCCCCAGATCGAGGGAGATTATCAGTGGTCTTGTATGTCTTCCATTTTCTTATAATTGCTTGCCCACAGTTGATTTATTCACAGCAACCTGCTTGCCTATTGTAGATTCACTCTTCCCAGCTTGGTGCAGGCCTACAATTTTCTTCCTGGTGTTCTTCGACAGCTCTTTGGTCTTGGCCATGGTTGAGTTTGGAGTTCTGACTGTTTGAGGCTGTGGACACAGGTGTCTTTTATACAGATAACGAGGTCAAACAGGTGCCATTAATACAGGTAACGAGTGGAGGACAGAAGAGCATCTTAAAGAAGAAGTTACAGGTCTGTGAGAGCCAGAAATTGTGCTTGTTTGTGGGTGACCAAATACTTATTTTCTACCATGATTTACAATTAAATTCTTTAAAAATCCTACAAAGTGATTTCCTGGATTTTTTTTCATTCTAAGTAGGAGAACTTAGACAATCAGTGGCTGACTACATACTTTTTTGCCCCACTGTGTATAGTATAGTTTTCTGAAACTCTGAAAGAACTATAAATATAAATATATAATAAATCTGATGATGTTTTAGGTCATAGTTAAGCATAAATATAGAAAATTCTAAAGGGTTCACAAACTTTCAAGCAAGACTGTACATATTAAGCCAAAGTAATATTTTATGACTATTCATTCAGCAGAGGAATTTGTCCATCAGAGTGTTTGCACATTAAATGTAAATAAAAAAAATGGAAGCGAGTTAGATAGCAGGTGTTTAAGGGAGCACTAATTGTTTTGAATTCTTGTTTAAGAACAATGTTGAGTCAAAACCATTTTATTTATGTGTTAGCATTTGGAATTATGAGGATTTCTTCCTGTTTTCTGCCAAAAACATGTTGTTTACTTGGATGTGACTACTCTAAATTGCCTCTGTGTCTAAATTGTCTGAGTGTGAATTAGAAAGGTCTGATGTCTAGTTCCATATCCTGCCATGAAAACCCTGCAGACATTATACTCAGGGCAACTTTCTTATTTTTATTTTCTCTTTTTGCAGTGCCTAACCAAGCACAATTGCTTTTGTGCCCAGACATGCTCTGGTTGACTATTGGAAGCTAGAGACCTTGTTTGTGCAGTAAAAACATCAGCAACATGTGATTTTCATTCAAGAGCAAATTAAATTTCAGCTGGGGGCAAATGTGGAGCTACTGTTTAGCTACATCCATTCTTTATTCTGCTGACTCTGTCTCACTGTCCCTTTGCAGAATAAGAGTAGGCTGTCACACTGTGATCAATCATCACATCTTCTCTAACCTGATCTTGGTATTCATCATCCTCAGTAGCATCTCCCTCGCTGCTGAGGACCCAATCAGGGCACATTCCTTCAGGAACAATGTGAGTTAGCCACACCTATTCACATCCACATACAAACATACACATTCTCTATATACTGTAAACACCATATTTGTGTGTGAAATCGATTTCCCATACATTTGTAAAGGTGGCTGTTTATCTGAAAGTGATTAACATGCATGCAACAAAAGATGGCTGTATTCATTTACCAAGCTGCTTATATACAGTGGTGCTTGAAAGTTTGTGAACCCTTTAGAATTTTCTGTTTTTTTGCATAAATATGACCTAAAACATCATCAGATTTTCACACAAGTCCTAAAAGTAGATAAAGAGAACCCAGTTAAACAAATGAGACAAAAATATTATACTTGGTCATTTATTTATTGAGGAAAATTATCCCATATTACATATTAGTGAGTGGCAAAAGTATGTGAACCCTTGCTTTCAGGATCTGGTGTGACCCCCCTGTGCAGCAATAACTGCAACTAAACGTTTCCTGTAACTGTTGATCAGTCCTGCACACCGGCTTGGAGGAATTTTAGCCCATTCCTCCGTACAGAACAGCTTCAACTCTGGGATGTTGGTGGGTTTCCTCACATTAACTGCTCACTTTAGGTTCTTCCACAACATTTTGATTGGATTAAGGTCAGGACTTTGACATGGCCATTCCATAACATTAAATTCTCCTTTAACCATTCTTTGGTAGAACGACTTGTGTACTTAGGGTTGTTGTCTTGCTGCATGATTCATCTTCTCTTGAGATTCAGTTCATGGACAGATGTCCTGACATTTTCCTTTAGAATTCTCTGATATAATTCAGAATTCATTGTTTCATAAATGATAGTAAGCCGTTCTGGACCAGATGCAGCACAACAGGCCCAAACCATGATACTACCACCACCATTTTTGACAGATGGGATAAGGTTCTTATGCTGGAATGCAGTGTTTTCCTTTCTCCAAACATAACGCCTTTCTTTTAAACCAAAAAGTTTTATTTTGGTCTCATCCGTCCACAAAACATTCTTCCAATAGCCTTCTGGCTTGTCCAAATGACCAAGTATAATATTTTGTCTCATTTGTTTAACTGGGTTCTCTTTATCTACTTTTAGGACTTGCGTGAAAATCTGATGATGTTTTAGGTCATATTTATGCAGAAATATAGAAAATCCTAAAGGATTCACAAACTTTCAATCACCACTGTAAGTCATAAGAAATCGACATGATGCATCTGCAAGGTTTAATTTACATGAAGACAATGGCTGCAAAGTAGCATAAAGGCAGTGCCTGTACCATAATGAATATAAAACTCTAGTACCCATGCTCACTGCTTATACAACCATGCACTTGTCAAGTCAAGTCAGATTTATTTATGTAGCACTTTTTACAATAGAGCATTGACTCAAAGCAACTTTACAATTTTAGATTTTCTCTTAATGTCTATGGCCAGTCCCAAATTGTGCAAGCCTAGGGCGAAAGAGGCAAGGAAAAACTCCCTAAGCGTTATGAGGAAGAAACCTTGGAAGGACCAAGACTCAAAAAGGGATCCGACCTCCTTGGGCGGCGTAGATGATAAATCTAAGAATGAAACTAATTTATCTAAACTAATAAGTCTTGGAGTTATAGTTCAAATAAAATGTAAAATATGCACATCGGCATTAAGTAGGATGACTCCAGGATCTTGAGTCTAAGCAGGAAAGTTGTTGGCAGCACTTCGTTCTCAGCCAACCGGAGGAGGGATAAAGTTACTCTGAGAAGTATGTATTGTTATGTGCCGTTGTCCTGCTGGAAAAGGCAGGATGTCTCTGAAACAGATCATGTGTGGATTGCAGCAGATGTTGCACCAAAATTTGTATCTCTATGAATTAATGGTGCCCTCAAACATGTTCAAGTTACGCATGCCATGGTCACTTACAAACTCCCAGGCCCTTTTGGACCTGATGGTGATAACAGCATGGCTGACCCTTGTCCTTTTTGGGAAGGAGAACACGGTGGCTGTTTTTAAACTATTTGAAATGATGACTTGTCTGACCGCACATGCATGGAGAAGTGCTTTTCTGCCTTGCCCTTTCTGCACCGAATTTGAGTGAGTGTGTGTGCCCTACGATGGATTGTCACCCCTGTCTATGGTTGTTCCTGCCTTCTGCGACCATGTCCAGGATTAAGTGGATAGGAAAGTGAATGAATGAATCTGACATTAACATATTGCATAGTTGATTAGGTAAAAGATGTTTTATACTGTTTTTGTTTGAATACAAGTCAATTTACAAATTCTCGTTTTATTTTACTTGCATTCCAAAATCCGTCCAATCTTTTTTTGAATTGGGGTTGTACTTATACTGATCAGCCATAACATTTAAACTGCCTCCTTGATTTTACACTCACTGTGCATTTTATCAGCTCCACTTTAGATGTAGGTGCACTTTGTAGTTCTACAATTACAAACTCTAGTCCATCTGCTCTGTGCCATGTTCGGGACGAGGAAGGGAGATGGAGGCTGATGCAGTGCAAATGTGGAAGGTTTGTTATGAAACATGGTGCAGACAAGGTGTGGAGCTGTGTAAACACAGAGTGAGTGACAGATAGTGCTAAAAGAGAACATGGGACCTAGCATACAATACAAATGCACACACAGTGAGACAAACAATGCATGAAACACATAGGCGGGACGCTACCGGTGGAAAGACAAGGAACAGGGAGGATAACACGATGACAGAGCTAACACACTTAGATGATAACCAGACACAGACAGGGACGCTAAATACAACATCTAATGCTAACTGAGCAAAGTGTTAACGCCAGCAGACAAGGTTCAGCAGCTTGGACTTGCAGTGTTAGTGTGATGGCTACCAGCAACAGCCCGGTAGCTACATCATCTTGACTCTGTGCTTTCTTCGTTAGTCCTAATTCATCATATAGTTCTTCAGTGGTCAGGACCCCCACAGAACAGATATTATTTGGGTGGTGGATCATTCTCAGCACTGTAGGGACCCTGACATGGTCGGGGTGTGTTAGAGCATGTTGTGCTGAGTGTAGGTATGAGTGAAGGACTGTGGTAGCCTAGCGGTTAAGGTACCTGATTCTGGACCATAAGGTCTAGGGTTCAAATCCCACCTCTGCCAAGCTGCCACTGTTGGGTCCTTGAGCAAGACCCTTAACCCACAATTGCTCGGATTGTAAGACTGTATCAATTGGAAGTCGCTTTGGATATTGGCATCTGCTAAATGCTGTAAATGTAAATGAGTGTATAAGAAGCAGCAGTGCTTCCTGAGGTTTTATAATCTGCACCCACTCACTGCCTACTCTATTAGACACATTTAAGCAATATATGCTAGTACGTTCATAGTATGAGGCATTCTGGCATGGAACTGTAATGAAGAACTTGACTGGCTTGCACAAAGCCCTGACCTTAACTCCATCAGACACATTTGATATGAAATTAAATGCAAATTGTGAGCCAGGGCTTATTGTGTAACATCTGTACCCAACCTCATAGTCACGTTCCAAAATGTAATGGCAAGGCTTCTCAGAAGCAACAAAGGGGGACAAACTCCATACTAACTCCAGACATACTCCATACCCAGGTTTTTAATACAATTTTGAGTGTTTGCAAGCTTTTGGTGATAATGTGTAAAAACGTTGCTTGCATAATGGTACATACACCTGTATGCTGGTCATATAGCAACTATAATCTGGCCAAAAAAGTTAATGCTTAGGTTGGATGTGCTCCAAGTGCAACCAGCCACTGAAACCCCTGTCTCTTGTCCGCGCACCTGGCTTTAGGTCTCACGGGAATATGGAGACAAATTGGGGTCAAAAAATGCTATTAATGGTTTGGTCTGTGGGTCAGAGACATGGCACGATTTGTGTGGTGCTGTCTAAATTACAAATAATAGTAATGTGCACACAGTCATTTCACTCATACTGCTCTTGGTCTCCTATGTGTATTTACTGCAAAAATGCCATGACATATTAAGGGAGAATTAAAGTGTCAATTTTAAATATTGGTCTTTAGTACTAATCTAACATGGCTTTTGAGAAAAAAAACCCTAAACTAAAATCTAATGATTTGAGTTTCTATACGAAAATAGGTTAACATGTAAAGAGGGCATATATCTGCAAAGCACTATTAACAATTAGGTTCTGAGACATTTCAAAAATCTTCTTGGCAAAATAAGTGAAATGACAAATGAAAAAGATATAACACAACGTTTGCTGAGTTTAAAAAAAGAAACAACAATTTAGTGCATTCATTTAGGAACATCTAGGAAAAAGGAAAAATAAAACTTGTTGTTCTCTGCAAAAGATAATTCATTAATACATTATCTGCTTAATCCTGATCTGAGTTGCAAGAAAGCCGATGCCTAGCTGGCGGCACAGGACACAAGGCAGGAACAACCCTAGACACGGTGCCAATCCATCATAGGGCACACACATTTACACATTCAAAATCTAAGGGCACTTTAGAAGCACCAATTATCCTAACATGTCATGTATTTGAACTATTGGAGTAAACCTACGCAGACCCAACGCTGCACCACCTTGCCTCCCCTGCAAAACTTGTGTTCATTTAAATGCAGCTTTGGTGATGTGTTGGTAATAATAAATAACAGAATTCAGTAATGGACTGATTCTCTGTCCACGGTGTACCACGGCCTGCTCCCAGTGACTTCTGGGTTATGCTCCAGTCCCTTCCAGTCCCTTCTGAGCAGTGGCTAAAACAGAGTGCTGCATCTAGAAAATCATTAAAATATGCTACATGACTAAGGGACCACAAACTTTTGCAGAAGACGGTAGAAATATGAAGAATATTTGAAATGTGAAATTTTCAATAGTGGACAAAGTGTTATTCTGTAATGTGTACTCTGTAACTAAAGCCTACATACAGCTGTGACCTTTTTTCATAAGATTGGTATAATACACTCAACTGTGTTGAGTCCAAACACACACATGAAATACATACACACATGACACACACACACACTGCAGCTGTCATGATTGGCATTTTGGATGTGACTCTTCATGCCAGCTGAGGAAGTGTCACCCTGTACCATGCAATCAGCCACCCCTGAGCCCATCACATGGGGGGAGTACCATATGTCGTGGTTTATTTACAGACATCTCATCCTGTCCGCATCTGTTTATCTCTTAGTCCTCCAGTCTCTCTATCTTCTGGACTTTTGATGTATTTGGTCATTCTGTGCTTTTTTCATTCTGTCTTGCTTTACTTAGGTACTGGGCTATGCTGATTATGCCTTTACCTCCATATTCACAGTGGAAATCCTTCTCAAGGTACCAAATGAGCTATGTAACATATAAATCTTAAATTATTATATATTTACAGTGGTGCTTGCAAGTTTGTGAGCCCTTTAGAATTTTTTATATTTCTGCATAAATATGAGCCAAAACATCATCAGATTTTCACACAAGTCCTAAAAGTAAATAAAGAGAACCCAGTTAAACAAATGAGACAAAAATTAAAAATGTTTTGGAATGGCCAAGTCAAAGTCCTGACTTTAATCCAATGGAAATGTTGTGGAAGAACCTGAAGCTAGCAGTTAATGTGAGGAAACCCACCAACATCCCAGAGCTGAAGCTGTTCTGTACGGAGGAATGGGCTAAAATTCCTCCAAGCCGGAGTGCAGGATGGATCAACAGTTACAGGAAACGTTTAGTTGCAATTATTGCTGCACAGGGGGGGTCACACCAGATACTGAAAGCAAAGGTTCACATACTTTTGCCACTCACTAATATGTAATATTGGATCGTTTTCCTCAATAAGTAAATGACCAAGTATAATATTTTTGTCTAATTTGTTTAACTGGGTTCTCTTTATCTACTTTTAGGACTTGTGCGAAAATCTGATGATGTTTTAGGTCATATTTATGCAGAAATATAGAAAATTCTAAAGGGATCACAAACTTTCAAGCACCACTGTAAATCTTCTTGTTGATTTTTGCTGTGAATATATATTTAGAAATACATTTGTAGCTTAATTGCACATGATGGTGGTAAACAAAGCCACTTCCTATGCCAGTGGTTTCTACGAGTAAACGGTTATAATCAGGGACATTGCCAAAGGGGTGGCCAAGGGAGGCTAGTCCATTCTAGTGAAAAAATGTGGTCACTCATAGCAGGTATGCTATGTGATAAATCCATCTTCAGCTAATTAGCACTACTTGGAGCAAAATCATGTGCAGTTAATTTAATCTACAACAAGTAAGGTGTCATGGAAATCAATTAATAGACTGGGTAGACACAGTATTCTGTAGTGAACTAGGGCTTTCTTATACTTTCCACTTTTATGCAGTGGGGTGAAACATGGAAACTATAAGGTAACTTTTAAAAGATTCGAATTGTCTTCCATATCAGTGACAGTCTATTTATTTTTACTATTTCACCGAATTAGGACTTGTAGGATGTACTGGTTTGTTGTCACAAAACTCTAAGGAGCCTACTTGCTGAAAAAGCAAAGATAGCTTACTGCTATTTTTCAGTAATTCTATAAATCAACAAATTAATCACTTCAACCAATAAATCAAGCAATCATATTCTAGTGCAATTTAGTTTCCAAAATGTGTTCCACAACCTGACCAGTCAATTTCAAAAGTTCTGGATGTGTATCTTGGTAATAATTATTGTCATCCTGTGACTTCAGCAGGTCACATTACACTGAATGTTAAATGGACATAATAGACAGTAAATTAATCGTATAATGTTTCATGATTGAGTCCTCCTGTTTTTCTCTCTGCAGATGACTGTTTATGGGGCATTCCTTCATAGTGGTTCTTTCTGTAGAAACTGGTTTAATCTTTTGGATCTGCTGGTTGTCAGTGTGTCTCTGGTGTCTTTCTTCTTACAGTGAGTACCATACATCCATTCTGAATTTATTTTAACATGCATTTTCGATTTTAATATATTTAAGTTATTTCTGTCTGCTTTTCTACATTATATGGTTTAGGGAAAAATGCAAAAATGTTACTAATGTGTGTAGAAAACCATTCCCCGTTAAAATGTGGCTTTTTGGGGCTGTAATGCCTTACAACCTGAAATCAAAACCCACTCATATATTTTTCTAGATTGCGTTACAAATTTTGGCTTAAAATATAAAAGTAACAAAGATACAACCACTTTGAAAATGAATATAAAAATGAAAAGTTAGAATGACAGGTGGGAAAAGTGATCAGCCCGCTGATGTAATAGTTCATAGAGCCACCCTTTGCTTTAATTATAGTCTGTTGAATATGATAATTTGCATTACCATGCATTGCTAGTAGATTGTAACTTGAGGAATCCTTGAGCTGTTCTGGAGTAATCAAATCGAGCAAGTTTATGTTACTCTAAGGGGAATTATCACTTATCCAAAGAGGTATTTCAGTAATTACATTTAAATTTGAAATGTGTAGCTGCCTGTCACTCATGGTTGCACCTGTCAATGCTAGTTAGTTTCAGATGCTGTTAGTGTACAGACAGGCTGCAACTGTTTCTTTTTATTAAAACACATAATGCATTTTATGAGGGAATGAACTACTGATTTCGTAATGCATTTAACTACATGCTAGTCGGTCACATGACTGTACTTATATTGAAGTAAGTATTATTCAGTTTGGAGTACCTACTTAGACAGTATGCTGTATGCCGTCTTGTCTAAGGCACCTTACATGCACTGCCATCTGGTGGACACAGACAGACTTTATCATTATGCCCTTTTAACTGTACAGTGCGGCACGAAGTTCGGGCCGCTTACACTTTACCTACAGGTTTGTTGTACCCATCAGAGTTACAGAACTTTGCTGTTAACGCACATCACATATTATGATTCCTCAAAAATGATTGACGCTCTATAATCTGAAATGTACTGTTTAATTCTGTTGTTTCTGAGATGGTACACATGCACTGTATCAATTACTGAATACATATACTTCTATGTTCATAGACGTTGCTGACATAACACACTATCCAATTCTCTCTCTCTCTCTCTCTCTCTCTCTCTCTCTCTCTCTCTCTCTCTCTCTCTCTCTCTCTCATAGTTCGAGTGCAATCTCTGTGGTCAAGATTCTGAGAGTGCTACGAGTGCTCAGGCCACTTCGAGCCATCAACAGAGCTAAAGGACTGAAGGTAGTAACGTCTCCTGTGATTGTGTATGTGGTACATATGTATGAATGTGCACTGCACCTGTGTTGTACCGCTCTTGCTAAACCTGTGTCTCTCCAGCATGTGGTCCAGTGTGTCTTTGTGGCAATTAGGACCATCGGGAATATTATGATTGTTACTGCTCTTCTTCAGTTCATGTTCGCCTGCATCGGCGTACAGCTCTTTAAGGTAATCAAAAGTTATGTAAAAAAATTATGTAACCTGCATGTTTCTAAAGTTACACTAAAAGTAGAATGTTTACAATAAGAGAAATACTGTTAAATTAAAGTATACTAGAGAATTTGTGCAAGAGTTCACATACTTTTTCAAGCCACCAACAGAGGAAAAGGACTGAAGGTAGTAAAGTTTCCTGAGATTGTGTATGTGTGAATGTGCACTGCACAAAGACCTGGTACAGCAGAGCAAATACAAAGCAATTATAGCAGTTACCTAGCATCACCCCAGCAACCACGAGATGACAGAGAAACTACTTACTAACTATTTAACTAACATTTGGAATTCCATTGACACCTACCTGTGATAACTTGGTCAAGGCTAGCAACACCCTAACATCCACCTGGAATATCATAGCCACCACCTAGCAACACTATAGAAATCACCTGGAGTAATAGTACAGTGCCTTGCAAAAGTATTCGGCCCCTTTACTTTCAGTGCAGCAAACTCACTCCAGAAGTTCAGTGAGGATCTCTGAATGATCCAATGTTGACCTAAATGACTGATGATGATAAATAGAATTCACCTGTGTGTAATAAAGTCTCCGTATAAATGCACATGCTCTGTGATAGTCTCAGAGTTCTGTTTAAAGCACAGAAAGCATCATGAAGACCAAGGAACACACCAGGCAGGTCAGAGATACAGTTGTGGAGAAGTTTAAAGCCGGATTTGGATACAAACAGATTTCCCAAGCTTTAAATGTCTCAAGGAGCACTGTGCAAGCGATGATATTGCAATGGAAGGAGTATCAGACCACTGCAAATCTACCAAGACCCGGCCGTCCCTCTAAACTTTCAGCTCAAACAAGGAGAAGGCTGATCAGAGATGCAGCCAAGAGGCCCATGATCACTCTGGATGAACTGCAGAGATCTACAGCTGAGGTGGGAGACTCTGTCCATAGGACAACAATCAGTCGTACACTGCACAAATCTGGCCTTTATGGAAGAGTGGCAAGAAGAAAACCATTTCTCAAAGATATCCATAAAAAGTCTCGTTTAAAGTTTGCCACAAGCCACCTGGGAGACACACCAAACATGTGGAAGAAGGTGCTCTGGTCAGATGAAACCAAAATCGAACTTTTTGACCACAATGCAAAACGTTATGTTTGGTGTAAAAGCAACACAGCTCGTCACCCTGAAAGCACCATCCCCACTGTCAAACATGGTGGTGGCAGCATCGTGGTTTGGGCCTGCTTTTAAAATATCCAATAAATTTCGTTCCACTTCACGACTGTGTCCCACTTGTTGTTGATTCTTCACAAAACAATTACAATTTCATATCTTTATGTTTAAAGCTTGAAATGTGGCAAAAGGTTGAAAAGTTCAAGGGGGCCGAATACTTTTGCAAGGCACTGTAATTACCTAGCAAAGCACTACCAACCACCTCAGTTAGCATTCTGTTTAGCAATGGAATTGCTTAAGCTGCACAATCACTCTGGATTATCTTCAGGAAATACACTTTTCTTGTTGTTGTTGTTGTTGTTGCTGTTGTTATTATTATTATTATTATTATTGTAAAAAAGATTACTTAAATCACTGTGACTCAGTGTCTAAATGGAGAACAGAAAGAACCGAAAAATGAAGAATTTTATTTGTAGTCTGTAATTTAATAAAGGAAGTTGATCTAAATAGAGGTAATGAAATATTCCATCTCATGTTACAGGGTAAATTTTATCGCTGCACAGACGAGGCAAAACACACACCCGACCAGTGCAAGTAAGTGATATTAGGAACATCTAATGGGGCCACTAGTGAAAATGGAGCATAACTCATGCTGTAGCAGGAAAATGACCCAGAACAAATTTCAAAGCTTTGCAACAACTATTCAATGATAAAAGAAGATCAAGGAGTGCTGATTGTCACAGACTTCCTTTCAGTCGCATAACCTAAACCCATTTAGCATGTATGGGGCACTTGAATACCGTCTTTACGGAATATTGTGAAAGCATGCTGGGATAACTTGGATCATCATATTTTGCACAAACTTGTTGAGTCCATGCCTGCTTTAGGGTGTGCTGTCATTAGAGCAACATGGTTTACATTTGTAATAAAAAACTTTTGTATTAAACTTATAAATACAAAATAGAAGCATTTTCACTAGTGATCTCAGACTTTTGGCCCCCATTGTGTAGGTTTTATTTATTTTGAAATATCATGAATGGTGATTATGCTTTTATGGAAATTTTATCTAAATGTGTATATGTGCTACACAGAGGCACATTTGTGATCTATAAAGATGGAGATGTAAACCACCCGTTCATACGAGAGCGCATCTGGCACAACAGCGATTTTAACTTTGATAACGTGCTGATGGGTATGATGGCGCTGTTCACCGTGTCCACCTTTGAGGGCTGGCCTGCGTAAGTCATTTCCCCAGGGTGTTCCCTCACTGGTTAAGGGTCACATCTGACTCATCATATACAGTATGTTTCCAGCCCTGGGTGTTAGATGTTCTCTTTTATCCCTGATCTTTCTTAGACTTCTCTACAAAGCCATTGATGCCAACTCAGAGAACCATGGTCCCATCTACAACTACCGTGTCGAGATCTCTATCTTCTTCATTGTCTACATCATCATCATCGCTTTCTTCATGATGAACATCTTTGTGGGTTTTGTCATTATCACATTCCGCGAGCAGGGAGAGGCAGAGTTTAAGAATTGTGAGCTGGACAAGAACCAGGTTAGAGAAACATAAACTTCCATGCATATGCTCTGTTTAAATCGATTCATGTTTTTCATAGCCTTTTCCTGACATTTTTCTTCCACAGCGACAGTGTGTTGAATATGCTCTTAAAGCCCAGCCACTGAAGCTTTACATTCCTAAGAACCCAGTGCAGTATAAGTTCTGGTCTATGATCAACTCCACGGGGTTTGAGTACATCATGTTTGTATTGATCCTCCTCAACACAGTCACTCTGGCTGTTCAGGTGAATATATATCATATAATACATCTTATTCTTCTCCTTCTTTCAGCTAGGCAGCGTGCAGGCGCAGCGGTTTGAGAGGTCGCCTCACAGCCCCAGCATCCGGGTTCAACCATGACCTTGGAGTCTGCATGTTCTCCCAGCGTCCACATGTGTTTTCTCTGGGTGTTCTGGTTTCCTCTCACATATAAAAAAAAACATGCATTAGATTAATTGATTACGCTAAATTGGCCCAGTGCGAGTGTATATGACTAGTTTTGAAGTAACATTGTGCTTGTCCTGAAATGGCCACTCCAGCTGATACAACATTAAATAAAGATAACTTCCATTTATTTAGACATGTTATCTAGAACATGTCTAAATGACCCTTGTTTCTTTTATCTGCCTATAGTCACGTTGCATTTTTATTTAACTATCATATGCCAAGTTGACTAGAATTATGTTTATTTCAATGTACTGAGCAGTGATTACAAAATGTTATAGAATAATGTATTACATGTTACATATTTATGAAATTCAAATAAATATATAAATATATATTTGAAATAAATATATAAAATATATATATAAAATATATTTTTATGCTTTGTTTTAAGTGAAGACGTTATTTTGGACAGAATAAATAGGCATTTTTGGACAATTTTAAAATATTTTGAAACACTTTCAAAGTTTTAAAATATGAGCTCTAACCAATGACACAATTGAGATCATACAAATATAGAGAGTGTTGTTCCCCGTTTTATCCCTCAATATTTCCAATTCTCAACGTTAACATTCCCCATTGAACCAGAATGCCATATGTCAGCGAGTGCTTCTATAAAATTTGCACCCACAGACCACTTCCTCCAACTGACAGTCTGCAGACTACAATGGTGAAGACATACCCATATCTCATATCAATCCACCATCCTTGCTGAAACTAGCCAGGCATGAGTCTCGAACTCAGGTCTTCATAAGAGCCAGTTTCATTGCATCATTTGAAGGTTTTGGCCAAATGCCCTTGCTGAAACTTTCAGAACTTTTGCTAATTTCTCTAAATAATAGGACATAATTAAATAGGCTTAAAGAAATTATATAATAACATATCTCTTCAATTAGTTCAGATTTTTCGCAGATTATTGACATTTAAGTTGGTCAGTTTGTTTGGTTTATTTACCATCACTTTCAGCATCACTGGCTATTTATGACAGACACAAGGTTACATCGATACATAAGGTTACTTCACCAGCCATCCATACTCAGATCAGACCAATTTAGAATAATTAATTAACCTAATGCATGTCTTTGGACTGTGGGAGGAAGTCGGAGCACCCGAAGTAAACCCATATGGACACGAGGAGGACATGCAAACTCCACACAGGCAGAATTCGTCAGGACTGAACCAGGGATGCCATAGCTGTGAGCAGACTGCACTAACCACTGCACCACCGTGCTACTCCAGAAAAAACTAAAGATTTCACCCAAGTAGGTCATTTGGTCACATCTATCCTACATTGCTACAGCATGAACAGTTCTGTTTGTTACCACAAAGTGGAAATGATTCCTTAATAAAACATTTTTCCAATTAAAACCCTTTTGTTTTGAATAAACATTTTGTAAGGACTTATATTTATGTATTTAATTTAATATTAGCCTTCTGCTGTTGTAATATATGATTTTCTGTAGGTGTGTCCAACTTTTGACTGGTACTATATGACAAACCAAATGCAGTACTTCTTTCAGTTTGAGTCTGAACAGCTATGGTTACTTAGTTGATTCACAGTGAGTTCCCAGTTGTGAATCAGCTCTATTTTTCCTTGCAGTTCTGTCACATATTTGCTGTTAAAATGACATTTCTAAAATATTCATAGGCTAACCAGTAATCTCATTTATTATTAATAATTTAATCTATAATCAAATTAAGTAATGTTTTTAAACAGTTTGAGCCATTATTATATTTAAAATATAACAGTGCACCTGCTTAGCATATGTAAGCTGCACAAATCTATTTGGCTTTGCATTTTCTCTGCTTGTATATGCATTTTGCTGTGTGTGTAATGTGAAACAAGCTAAAGTGCAAATGCAAGTGCTGTAATGGCTTCTCTCTTTGTCCTCAGCACTATGAGCAGTCCAAACTGTTCAGCTATGTCATGGACATCTTGAACATGGTGTTCACCGGCCTCTTCACTGTTGAGATGATTGTCAAGCTGTTAGCCCTAAGACTGCGGGTCCGTTACCTTCTCATATCTATTTGACATTATACAGTTGGGCCAAAAGTGTAGTGAAAATATTTCTATTTTGCATTTTCTCCAATTTAAATACAATGGTTTTAATTACAAATTATATAATCAGCATAACAATTTGAGTGAACAGGTGCCTCCTGCACAACAACAACAACAACAACAACAACAAAAAGACACATTTTGGAGTTAGTTTTATTTTGTTTTTTTGAGTTATTAGTATTTGGTATTTTTCCCTTTTGCTGTAATGACAGCATGTACTTGAGCTGACATAGACACAACAAAATCTAATGATCCATGTTATCCCAGTATAATATCACAATATTACAAAGAGCCCCGTGTAATGTCACTGAATGCTTGACTTTGTCTGTCTTCAACTGCCCTCATATATACTTGATCAGATCAGGTGACTGGAAAATCATCAATGACAGTCAGCACTCCGTGATCTTTGGTCTTCAAGAAGTTGTTGCAAAGCTTTGAGGTGTGTTTGGGTCATTATCGTGCTATAGCATGAATTCTTCTCCATGATGATCCAAACAAGCATTTTCACTAGAGGTCTCAGACTTTTGGCCCCTACTGTAGATTTATTAACATATTTAATACTTTTCATTCTTCCTGTCATGACATGTTGCCACTGAAATATTACATTTGTCCTGTTCACAGCATTACTTTATGGACGCGTGGAACTCCTTTGATGCCCTGATTGTAGTTGGCAGTGTGGTAGACATCGTGGTTACAGAATTTAGTGTGAGTCTCCAAACTCATTCTGTTAAAATTAAAATGGATGGTCAGTCACATTTGTCTTAATTTACACCAGACCTACAAGGCCCTATAAGGCCAAAGTAGAGCCCTCATAGCTTCTAGTTTAGCATGCTTGGGGCAAAGTGCATGCCTAAAGCATGGCACAAATGTCTTAAAACAAATCATTATGTTAAATAATGTCATTTGTACAGCACATAACTTTTTTCCTGAAAACAGCATAATAAAACAGTATATTTCTAATTCCAACTTTTTCTGATTTGGGGTTGAACATACACCTTCCCACCCATTTTGTAGATAACTGTATAATAAAGTGTCAGAAACCATATTAACAAATCTCTTTGATATTAATTTACTTTTTAACACCATTAGCCTCATGTCTCAGGATTATCAGAGCTATCCTATATAATAAGCATGTCTTAACTGTCAAGTAAAATCAGCGTGAGGGGTCATTTTTTACTGAACTATCAATTTTACGTGTCTGATATTGTCAAGATACGGTGGTGCTTGAAAGTTTGTGAACTCTTTTAATATATCAAGTATTTCTGCATAAATATGATCTAAAACATCATCAGATTTTCACACAAGTCCTAAAAGTAGATAAAGAGAACCCAGTTAAACAAATGAGACAAAAATATTATACTTGGTCATTTATTTATTGAGGACAATGATCTAATATTACATATTAGTGAGTGGCAAAAGTATGTGAACATCTGGTGTGACCCCCCTGTACAGCAAAAACTGCAACTAAACGTTTCCTGTAACTGTTGATCAGTCCTGCACACCGGCTTAGAGGAATTTTAACCCATTCCTCCGTACAGAACAGCTTCAACTCTGCTCACTTCAGGTCTTTCCGCAACATTTCGATTGGATTAAGGTCAGGACATTGACTTGGCCATTCCAAAACATGATCTTTATTCTTATTTAAACATTCTTTGGTAGAACAGCTTGTGTGCTTAGGGTCATTGTCTTGCTGCATGACCCACCTTCTCTTGAGATTCAGTTCATGGACAGATGTCCTGACATTTTCCTTTAGAATTCTCTGATATAATTCAGAATTCATTGTCGCATCAATGATGGCAAGCCGTCCTGGCCCAGATGCAGCAAAACAGGCCCAAACCATGATACTACCACCACCATGTTTCACAAATGGGATAAGGTTCTTATGCTGGAATGCAGTGTTTTCCTTTCTCCAAACATAACGCTTTTCTTTTGAACCAAAACGTTCTATTTTGGTCTCATCCATCCACAAAACATTCTTCCAATAGCATACACCATTGTTGTTCAGTGTTCTTCTGATGGTGGACTCATGAACATTAACATTAGCCAATGTGAGAGAGGCCTTCAGTTGTGTAGAAGTTACCCTTTGTGACCTAGCCAACAATTACACGGCTTGCTCTTGGAGTGATCTTTGTTGGTTGACCACTCCTGGGGAGGGTAACAATGGTCTTGAATTTGTTGCATTTGTACACAATCTGTCTGACTGTGGATTGGTGGAGTCCAAACTCTTTAGAGATGGTTTTGTAACCTTTTCCAGTCTGATGAGTATCAACAACTCTTTCTCGGAGATCCTCAGAAATTTCTTTTGTTCGTGCCATGACACACTTCCACAAACGTGTGTTGTAAAGAGCAGACTTTGATAGGTCCCTGTTCTTTAACAAAACAGGGTGGCCACTCACACTTGATTGTCATCCCATTGATTGAAAACACCTGACTCTAATTTTACCTTCAAATTAACTGCTAATCCTAGAGGTTCACATACTTTTGCCACTCACTAATATGTAATATTGGATAATTTTCCTCAATAAATAAATGACCAAGTATAATATTTTTGTCTCATTTGTTTAAGTGGTTTCTCTTTATCTACTTTTAGGACTAGTGTGAAAATCTGATGATGTTTTAGGTCACACAGTGCATTGTAAAGTATAATGCATTATTTGTCAGATATTTAGTCTGTTTATATTCTATAGCAGTAGTTTGGTGTCTATCAACTGCTTCCCTTTTCTCACCTGTAAACTTTTTTTAATGTACTAAGATCATGATTAGTTAGTTTAGAACTTTGCAGTAGAGACCAGATAACTATTTGTTTATTCATTTTGACTAACTCTGTGCTTCGCAGAGTTCAGAGGACAGTTCCCGAGTATCAATCACTTTCTTCCGTCTATTCCGTGTCATGAGATTGGTTAAACTGCTTAGTAAAGGGGAGGGCATTCGCACACTGCTCTGGACCTTTGTGAAATCTCTCCAGGTCAGGACTTAGCACAGATGCCTACAATTATTCACACTATGTTAACACACAAGTTCTCAGACGTGATATCTTTTGTTCTGTTTGCTCCACAGGCTCTTCCTTATGTTGCGCTGCTCATTGCTATGATCTTTTTTATCTATGCTGTGATTGGTATGCAGGTGAGTGGGCCACAGATTGCAAACCCATATAGCAGGATCAAACTGTGTATGTTAACTGTAGTATAAAAACTGTTAAATTCAGCCCCTAGCGAGGCTTTATATAAATAAATATTTCAGTAATAAGGTTTCATTGTAAAAATAGTGTATTAGCAGGTGAAAACGTCTTACATAGTATTGGCAAGTTTTACATACAATTATGATGTAATTATTGTAATTTTACTGAACTTATATTGATCAACCATAATATTAAAAACACTGAAAGGTGAAGTGAATGACATTGCCTACATGATGTTCTGAGCAGTGTTCTGCTTGGAAACCTTTGGACATTTACATTTAAGTAATTTAGCAGACGCCCTTTGGGTAGTGCAATCCAGGCAACTGTGGGTTTAGGGCCTGCTCAACGACCCAACAGTGGTAGTGTGGCAGAAATGGGATTTGAGCCCTGGACCTTCTGGTCCACAACCTTAACTGCTAGGCTACCAATGTCCCATTAATATCCCAATATTATTCAGGTTGTTTTAGTATAATGACTGGTCAATGTACCACTACACATTTTTACAATCATTTTACTAATCATTTTTAGTAAGTTTCCTGAATAAAACTGTTTTACTTCATTGGCTGATATTTTGCTTCTTTAAAAATATAAATGCATCAAATTAGTAATTCATAATAACAAATGTTTCATGAATGCATCTATATTTGTTGTTCTTTCAGTTGTCTAGATAATGTTTATGCCATGTGTATGTGGGTAAAATGTATAGATGCATACATAAACCCACTGCTCTTCATGTGTTTCTTTTCTAGACATTTGGGAAAATTGCAATGCAGGACCACACACCAATCAATCGTAATAACAACTTCCAGACATTTCCCCAAGCAGTGCTGTTGCTCTTCAGGTGTGAAAGAGCAACTACAAAAGGAAAAAGTACTTTGTCTTCCATAGTGGTTACAGACTTTAAATTTGAGTTTTTGTGTTTTTATATATATGTAGATGTGCCACAGGTGAAGCATGGCAGGAGATTATGTTGGCCAGTCTCCCAGGGAAGCGATGTGACCCAGAGTCAGACTATGAGCCCGGCGAGGAATTCACCTGTGGCAGCAACTTTGCCATCATCTACTTCATTAGCTTCTTTATGCTCTGTGCTTTCCTGGTAAAACAACCATGTTTGCATCCTTCCCAAATGTGGAGCATATCCATATAGTAATTACTGAGTCTGTATCAGATATATTATCAGATGTATCATGATATTTTTCAGTCCAGTTTAATGATGTGTGAGGTTGCCTGATAGATTTGAAGATCGAGTAACATGCATATCTGTGTCACTGGCATGCTGAAAATCGTTTGTCACAATATTTCATCAGTGGTATTTTTTCTTTGGGTTTCTTACACATTGTACAGCAGCAGGTGTTCTTCTGACAGTAATTGTTTTCCTATAAAATGACCAAGGCCATATGATGGCACAAGGGAGCTGTACATGTTTTTAAAGCATAAACAATAAATAATGCACATTTTACACTTACACAGATAATCAACCTTTTTGTGGCTGTCATCATGGACAATTTTGACTACTTGACACGTGATTGGTCAATTCTGGGACCTCACCATCTGGACGAGTTTAAAAGGATTTGGTCAGAATATGATCCCGAGGCCAAGTAAGCTCAACTAATTCCTCTTTCCTGTTTTCTTCCCTATCATTCCATCATTGTTCTTAGCCTTAATTGAATATACTGCGTGTCAGAGTGCTGGCAAAGGTCAAATAGTGAAGACACTGTATCACAAATATATTCCATTAAAATGAAGGTTATTCAAAATACACAAGATACAAGATACTGAAAGCAAACAATCGTATCCCTTTGCCACTCACATATGTAACAGTTGGTCATTTTCCTCAATACATAAATGACTAAGTATAATATTTTGTCTTATTTGTTTAAGTGAGTTTATGTAATTCTAGGACTTGTAGGAACATGATTATGTTTTATGCCATATTTATGCAGAAATATAGAAAATTCTAAACTGTTTATGAACTTTCACACAAAACTTTAAACAAAACCCTGCAGCAGTCAATGCTAGTCCTTCTTAATCAACAACTCAAGGAGAGTCGTTTGAGTTTAAATGAGTCATTTTTGTTATATACTGGCTGGCGCAACTGGTATTCCATCATGATTTGCTTAAATGCTCTTATATATAAGCAGAGACATTATGTCTATAAAGTCATGATCCAAACTCTGTAATGACTGTGCAGGCCTTTTGCCACTTGCACTGTTTTCAGGTGTAAAATGGTTTTAACATACAGTAGTTAATAGTTAAAACCTTTTAAAAATAGTTTTTTATTAGTGAAGAAGGCAAACAGTTTGTATTTGTAGTTCCCATATGCTGGATGCTGTCATTTAGAGCCCTTTTTGTGTTTTACAACTGTAACAGTGCTATTCTGTTGCAGTGCAACTAATGAAATACCTGAAAACTGGAAATGTGAGGACATTTGTGTTTGTTCTGATATAGGGGTCGCATAAAACACTTAGACGTGGTGGCTCTGCTCAGGAGGATCCAGCCTCCTCTGGGGTTTGGAAAGCTTTGTCCTCACCGTGTGGCCTGCAAGGTACAGCGTTCTCAGATTCACATAGACACACTATACACACTTACATGCATGAGATATGAATATCACAACACATACACACATGTTATTAATATATGCTTTATGTGAAACACTTAAATGCTTGCAAGCTGTCACTCATGTATTTATTCTGTCCCTTTCTCTCTGGAAGAGGCTGGTTGCCATGAACATGCCTCTAAACTCAGATGGCACAGTGACCTACAATGCCACTCTGTTCGCCCTGGTCAGAACAGCACTGAAGATTAAAACAGAGGGTAAGTACCACAGAAATGTACAAACTCTCATACACAGGATGCATGATTTACACACCACCCAGAAATGAATCAGACAGTTTGTGCCTGGTTAGAAGCAGCCTTGAATTAAGTCAGCACAGTTGAACAGTAAGCATCTGGGCCAGTGGTCATGAGGAATGGTAATGTCATGAAATTAAGATATTATCGCACAAAGATGGCTTAGTGATTTTAACTATGTTTTTAAAATTCATAATCAGTAATGCGCTATCAATTCTGTTCTACATGCAGGTTATAAATAAGCTTTGAGTATACATCAGAATATTCAGACCTGCTGCTGTGTGTCCTCAGGTCACCCAGATCAGGAGAATGAGGAGCTGAGGATTATTATTAAGAAAATCTGGAAACGCATGAAACCCAAAATCCTGGATGAGGTTATTCCCCCTCCTGCTGGTGAGAAGAATGTCTGTGCTTATGCTCAACTGTAGGCTTAAATGCAGTAAAGAGGCTTAAGCCGCCATCGGGATGATCTGTATTTATTTTAGCTTTTGGTTCACCTATATTTTTTGTAGCAGATTATTTAAGATTGCTGTTACTTTTATATGTCCTTTCTATAGTTCAGTTCTTTAGATATGAAGTCAATCACAGTAGTTTTTTATAGTCTGCATTCGCTGATTTGGGTTAATATAGATGAAAATGTGTGGGATCTTATGTGTGACAGTGTACATAGACATGTCTAAGATATTGTTACCATACAAGCAGTGGTAGGCTGGTTTGCAAAGTGAGTTATTATAAAAATGTTAATATTTATAGTGTTTAGTAGTTGAAGGTTCGGGGCTCAAGATCCCAACTATGGCAGCTGTGCAAGCCAGTATTTGAACTCTGAACTCCATTTTGTAAGTCATTTAACTCTGGATAATTAGTGTTTGCCTAATGACTGAATGAAATTACAAACTCACAAACCGATTACTAGTCCATAGTCTTAACTTCTGAACCATACCTGTATGAATTTAGTTATTTATTAGTATGTAGTAGCCTGCTGTGTTTATAGTGTCCTCCACAATTATTGACACCACTAGTAAAAATGAGTAAAAATGGTTATAAGAAATTTACCTTGTGGTGAATGGGCTTAATTTCACATTAAAGAAGTTAGAAATAACCCAACCTTCAATTGAAATTGATATTTAGTGTGAGGGGAAAAAAGGTTCCTTATAAAGATTTTTTTTAACAAAACCACATTTGTCACAATTATTAGCACCACTAGAAACTCATTTTTTTCCATTTATACTTTCAAACAGTAATCCATGACTTCCATTTTCACATATTTATATGACACATATTTATATTTATATGTCAAACAAGGGTCGTTCTTTAACATGAGAAAGACAAGAGAACACACAATTCAAATTAGAGAATATTGTGTTGACCATCAAATGTCAGAGAATGGTCATGGACCCCAAGTTTATTTTTCTTGCATACACAGTGAGGAGGATCGTAAGGGAGGTAAGGAAATCCCCAAGGATCACTACTGGAGAGCATTAGATCATTTGGAAGGCTTGCCAGAAAAAAGCCTTTTCTGTCATCTAACCACAAACATAAGGGCCTGGATTTGGCTAGTGATACTGGAATGCTACTGGGAGTTTGACTTTGAATATGAAATTAAAATGGAAACAAAACAGAGTATATTTCGAAAAAAACAAAAATGTGGGTTTAGGATAAAAAGAAGGTTGACTAAACTGAAAAGAAACTGATGCCCCATTGTTAAGTATGGTGGAGGTTTTGTTAGGGTACATAGGATAGTGGGCTGCTGCACTCTTGACAGTTATAGGAGAAGACTATGTGCTGTTTTATTGGCAGTGAGGTTGTAGAAATAAATAAATGCAGGGGTACCAATAATTGTGGCACATGTAATATTGTTACAAATAATTTTTCTTGGTTGGGGGATTTTGTTTTACCAAGTTTACTTCAATTAAAGGTGTTTTTTTTTATTTTATTTTGTGGTGTGAAAATAATCTAATTCACCAAAAGGTGAAACCTTTTGACACAGCTTTACCAGGGGTGCCAATAATACTGGAGAGGGTTGTACAATGTCTCTCTCTTGGTCTGTTTTACAGAGGAGGAGGTAACTGTGGGTAAGTTCTATGCCACATTCTTGATCCAGGACTACTTCAGAAAGTTCCGTAAGAGAAAAGAAAAAGTGGGTCTTGGTGAACCAGACAGCAAAAACCCATCAGCTCTACAGGTACATCTCTAACCTGGTCTGCTTAAAGAATAGCATTTATATTGCATGTACAGTTGTACTGATGATTTTATTTTCTGCTTCACACACACCCTTTTCTACTCTTCACTGCTTTAGTCTAACAGTCTTTCCTTAGGTTCCTCACTGAACACTTAAAATAAATGTGAAGATATACCAAAAACTACACTTGTTATTGATCAACAGCAGAATCATATATTCTTAAATAGCTTTATGAAAAACCCTTCATAAAGCTCTTCAGAACGACATGTTCTACCTACCCTCAGTGTTCATCATAGCTGTGTACTTGTTTGCATGCACCTGTTAGCAATGCATGTGACTGAAAGAGCTAAACTCATTGTCATTGGAAGTGGTGTAAACCTTATACCTTTGGCTTGTAATGTATTTCCATACTTAATGATGGTTTTCAATAGTTGTGATTCCTGCAGTGACACAAATACACTGCTAGTGCCATTTCAGTCACACCTACCTGTTCAATGTTTTTATTTTCAATCTGCATATGATAATAAAGACTTACGAACTATGAAGAAAGTACACAACATATATTAACTAATCTTTCATTATCAAGGCTGGAAAAGAATGGCATTCAATCTATTGCAAGACTATTACACCATGGGTAGAAACTGTAGGTTGAGTTTGATAAATCGAAATAAAAATGTGTACATGTATAGAATTTTTGAATATGCCACTGGATTATTAGAGTGAATTTGTATGTTCTGTACTGGGCAGCATATATACTGTGGCCCCTCTCTTTCTCCATTTGCATCTGTGTCAGGCGGGTCTGCTCACCCTGCAAGATCTGGGGCCAGAGATTCGCCTGGCCATGAATGCAGACCTTGAGGAGGAAGAGGAGGAGGGCTTGGATGAAGAACAAGAAGACGATGAAGCACACTATAAGGTATCTGAGGAGTACATGCTACATGTATACTGAATTTAAGCAAAAATATATTTAATTTTTTTAAATTGAGTACTTTGGAAAACTGCTGTAGATTAGTAGCATCTAATAAAATGGACTTTAACAATCCTCATTTAATGAATCAATAAATGAAAAGGGAATTAAGGGAGGGACTTTCCAATCAACCCTCTCAGATTTGAAAAAGTTGTGTGCACTTCCAAGATCAGAGTTCCACATAGCTGTTCCAGTGTGACTTCCTCCAAAGCCAGTGGATATGCAAACTTCTTTATTATTTGGTTGAGACCACAATCTATGACCTAAACCCACTCTGTTTTTTTTACACAATGAAGAAGCAGAGAGCATAGAAGAAGAAGGATTTACAAACCATTGTTTGAGAACCTCTTTCCATACTTGTCCATGTTGGCAGTCTCTGTTCCCAAGATGTGGCAAGGTGGACCCCAGGAGCAGCCCAGCGGTGAACTTCCATGAGTGATGTTGTTGGAGTAGATCTTACTGAAGCGTTCTCCGTTCCCAGTAGTAGGAGCGCATGCTCATCACCAAGGTGATGGCTGGGCACTCCACAGATATTGAGCCTTACTTGAGTGGGAGGTTAGCATTTGATTGCTTTTGTAAGCATGGGCATAACAAAACTACAAGATGTTTGGTGGATGAAATAACCAAAAGCAAAGGATAGTCAACACGCACATCATCAACTGAAACATAGAATGAAATGGTGCGTGACTGTCCTATTCCATGCCTTACTCTAGCAATTGAATTTTCTGTCTAGGGCTTCATAACACTAGGTAAATATGGTGAGCTATTACAAGCTACTATTACAAGGTGAAATTGCCAGCCACTCCTGAATCAATCATCCCTGAAGCAAAGAGGGAGCGATCAACAAGGAAATTAGCTAGTTGAGGGTCACGGAGTTGTCCCAGCTTGCCTTCTCCCTTTGGGCTTCTCATTCAGCATATAATGACATTGCCTGGCTGACCCTCTGTCCACAGGTGGCTTACTATCCAGAGCAGACAGCTGCTGGTTCAGAAGCTGCAGTATCTAACCACATTGCTGGTTCTACAATAGAAACTGATGGATCTGCTCCTGCGGGATGACTAGTATGCTGTTCAAGCAGATTAGCATGGCTGATTCAGTCTGTTCCACTGTGCCCATGTCCTGGTGTGACATTCTGTAATAAACAAGGGCTGTTTAAAGAATCTTCAACTGAACACAAAGTGACACAATTCAACACAAGAGAACAGACGTAAGAGCTTCCTTTATGAACTCTCACCGAAAAAGAAAGAAGAACGCAAACTCAGAGAGGACAACATAAAGCAATAATAACAAATGCAAGTTCAATACAAAGCTTGAAGAAAGAGCACAGCAAGCCGTAATCAATAAACAGTGTGTTAAGTGTAAATGTCACTGCACAATGTTGAAAAACCAAAGCATAAATACAACTCTCAAAGGGTAAAATTTGGCCACAACACTGGGCAAGACACGCTGTGCCAAAGTGTCACATGACAAACTCGCATGTTCCAATTATAAGGTTGGGGGTATTTATTATAGAAGAGTGACACAAATTCAAATTCCCAGAATTTGTTCATGTAAGTCATATTCAAATTAAAACAAATTTAATATGATCTTAGAAGGAGAATTGTATAGAGGAATGAAGTTGTTAAACCACAAACATTTCTAAAGACCTAGTTTAGAATAAAGCAAACTGCCTACAAATGGAAAATGTGGGATAGTCTTCCTGCTGTCTATATGATATAAATACATAAATATGTATTGATAATTAAGTATTGATAATTGTATTACATGTGTATATGTTTTGAAATGGCTAAATTTAAAGTCCAATTCTAACTGAGATGTTGTCAAATGTTTCGTTTTGGGCATCTGAATATCAGACAGTGTCAATGTAATGTGCTTCTACAGGAAACAATGTTGCTGCTAAAGCACATTCTATAAGCTACCAAAAGTCCAAACCATTTTTCTAAACTAGACTATGACTGAATGAATGTGTTATGTAAAGACATAAGAGGTACAGTGGTTTGTGTGGTACTAGTCTGGGAATAATTTGTTAACCTTTATTTATGTCTTCGATGAAAATGATGAGACATTTGAATAATCAAAGTTCAAAGTTTTCTTGCTGCTATGTCTCGAAAAGGTATTTCCTTTCTTACTGACTGTGAAAAACTAAAGGTATAAAAAAGAAAACAGATTAAAAAAAAATAAATTAAAGGACTTTTTACAGTTTGTTATTCTGTGATCCAGACATTTCTTAGTGCTGTGTGTGATTCTGTAACTAAAATAATACTATACATTCTGTCTCCTCTGCTAGAATGGTAATGGCTCTGCTGGCCATGCTGAACCCTTTTCCAAAGAGCGCCGCTCCTCCATGGCCTCCACGTCTACAGGTCCACCTGCTGCTGGGTCAGGAGAGCGCAACGGGGGCCTGGTTCACAGGAACGCACTGGCCAGCACACCCAATGGAAGCAATATCTTGGAGGAAGAGCATTTTAGGAGAGGAGGGAACTTGCGTTCCTCCTTCCAATACCAGCACAGGAACGGGTTGATTGACCATCCACCAAAGAGGTCAGAAACACTATTAATGCAGATAAGTAACTATTAGATTATTAGATAAGAGGCACTGCTAATCACCTGTCATTTAGTGACTCAGTTAGGGCGATCACTGGGACCACAATGCATCATAAAAATGTGTGACAAGAACAAGAAAACGTTGTATTCACAACTGCATAGTGATAATATGAGAAAACGAACTGGTCCAACCTTAAAGTAAAAAATGCTAGAGGTATGATGGTGTGAGCTGAGCTGATTTGAGTGTTGCATACCCCACAGCACTTTTGTTGTTACTTTTCCTGTCACTGTAACACCTGACGTCTTGGTTGATCAGCCAAAATGATCATTTACCCTTTGACCAGAAATTTACCATTAACAAAGAACTAGAAGAGGATTAACAAAAGGGTTGCATGGAAAAAATCTGACAGTACATGATGATAAATTGTATACCTGAACAGGGAACTGTACTGAAATATAGAAAAATAAGGCAAGATTAGTGGTAATGCACCCTACCAACATACACACAATACTTTTCATCATATGGTGGTGCTACTGCTGTGCTAAGTACCCAAAAAACTGTTAAGTTTTAGTAAGTGAGATTGTAAATAAATTCAAATGGGCTATGGTCCAATTTCTAGTGGAATTGTATATGTACAGTGCACCTGTATGGTACGTATTCATTCGTTGACAACCAGGGCTTTTGCTGTATGTCAGCCACTTAGGAACCACGGTACAGCGTCCCATATTACTTTTCTGTTATTTTACCTAGTTTTTTATCATTTCCCTTGCACAGTGGGGTGCAGTAATTTGCATAGAACTCTAGCATATATGCAAAACAGTAAATAGCCCAAATACATTTAGAAATAAAGGTAGCACAGTAAAATGAAGCGTTTCCATTATTTGGTCAGTAGGTCTACACCTACTGAACTGTAAAAGTCACCTTTACCTGTGCCATCCAGATACACATGGAATTTCCCGTTTGGTGCTGCAGAGATCTCACCCAGTGTTTATGTCACAGTTTGCGTGAGCCAAGACTTAAGACTTATGATACAATTAAACACAGTTCAGTTTATTGGAACTTCAAGACGAGATCCTGTACAGATAAAAAGATCCATCAAGGTGCAACGGTAATTGATGGATTGTGAGGTGCCTAGCAATTCTGATCCCTTGTATTGCAGTACATTTAGTCAGTACTCTATTTTAGTAGTTTACTAAAGTATTTCCATGATATGTGACTTTTTACTTTCACTCTTCTACATTGCAGAGTGAAAATTTGTACTTTCGACTTCAGTACATTTATAAAGCATGATTTAATTTTACTGTTTAAAGTAGTCATACAAATGTTTTATAATAAATCATAATGTCATAATTAAGGTTTGCTTAATGTCATTCTCTCTTGCCTTTTCCTGTCAATAATAAAATTGTTTACTATTAATGACAACTGTACTCTCTTAATATGTTTAGAAGGCGCAATGAAACAAAGAACAAGTATTGTAACTCTATAACCATACTATATGACAGTACTTTTAATATGTATTTAAAGAAATATTATTTAAAAGCAAGTACTATGCTTTTGTACTTTTGCTTAAGTGGCAATTTAAATGGATAGAACTTATTTTACTAGCAGTATCTCTCAGGTATAGTCCTATATTTCGTCCACCACTGGATAAAATGACAACCAGTTATATTCATCTATTTCACTTGATTTATTTATGATTGACTAGTTATTCTTAATTTTGAGCCGTACTGTTTCTGTTGTAATTTCTTTTCTGCATTTTTTTGCTCTTTTATCAGAGTATCGTATTACAAGCACCCAAGGTAAGCCCAAAACACAAGCTGTCTTTCTTTAAATTATTATTATAATTTTTTTTTATATTTTTCATTTATCACATTGAATGACCTCTACACTCTCAGGAGAGACTCAAGGGACCATTTCAGCACTCCTCTCCCACATAGGATAGATGGAGAGGAGGACTACACTGGGGAGCAACATTTCTACAGCAGGGAGGAAGATGAGGAGGTCACAGTGCACAGAGACAGGTCTTCCAATTGTCTGACACTCTGTACTCATTTAAAAATTAATAATGTAACGTCAAAAAAATATTCTTTCAAAGATATGCCCTTGGTTGGTGTATTGATTGTGGTGACCATGTCTTAGTAATAATTCTTTAATTCTAATCAAACACATCCCATTTTCTCCACAGACATGGCCACCCAGACAATGGCTCTGTGTATTCTGCCAATAAAGGGCATGGGTATGACGGACACCTTGCTTATACTAATCATTATGGGAGCAGTTATGGTGGGGCCAGGAGGTCAGCCAGAAGACGCTTGCTGCCTGCAACCCCCACTGGTACAATTAATAATTCAATTCAGTTAATTCAGTTCAGCTTTATTGTCATTATGCCAGTGCAGGGTTGCACACTATAAAGAAACACTGTCTAGATACTTCTCCAATGCAGTAATAAAGAATAATTTAGAAGACAAAATAAGATAAAAAAGTAAAGAGATGTAGGTGAAATAGAAATAAGAATAAAATAAACACAATACACATAGTGCAAATCGACAAACTGGCATGTTGTATGGACCTTATTATGGATGAAGAGGTAGAGGTACTGCAACATGCAGAGTGTCAGGATGTACGAATAATATAGTATAGTGTTGTGCTAATAGGTAGTAACATGCCTTAGGTTAAGTATAGGTTAGAATGCAAATGTGCATATAGTACCCTGAGCTCAGTGTACAGATACAGATGTGCTGAGGACTCAATATCTGTACAGGGAGGAACAGAGATAGGGCAGTAACAGTCCAAAGTAAGTTATTTATGTGTGGCTGGTGTGTCCAGGTTAACAGCATGTCAGTAGAAACTGTTTTTGTGTCTGGTGGTTCTGGCTCGGATGTTCTGGTATCTTTTTCTAGGTGGCAGTGGTTGAAACAGGAAGTGGCTGGGATGTGTGGGATTTGAGGAGATGCTGATGGTCTTCCTCAGACATCTCTTGTTGTAAATTTCTTGAATGGGTGGAAGGGCTGCGTTGATGTACTGGCCAGTTTTCACCCCCTGAATGGCCATGTGCTTGACAGCATTGTGGTGGTCATTTTTGTTGGTGTACCACTCTGTAAAGAGCTTCACTTCATTTCTATACAGTCCTCAGCTGAATAATGTCTACTTTATTATCCTTTCTTTATCTTGTTTTTTAAAAAAGTCGTCAAAATCATGAGCTGTGTGCACAAACAAGCTAACAGAAACAAAGTTCCCCTTTTGCACTATTTCAGTGCCTTCTTGGCTATCACCACTGGCAAATTTTTGGAGCTTCACCCAGCTCGAGTGGTTTTTAAGAATGGTGTCAGACAAAAATCCAGTGTGTCGTCCATGTTTTGTCCTTTTAAGTCAAAACAAACAAAACAAAAGACTCTGCACACTTTTCAAACACTACATTCCCGCCTTGATCATGGTAAAATCCATTACCACTCAGAGGTGTCACCACCTACACGCCCAAACAGAAACCTGACTGGAAACTTCATATCTATAAGAAACACCAAACTCACCATTAAACGTTCACAGATAACACATTTTCAACGTTGCCACATAACAAAAGCTTTCATTTACACATTAAATTCAACATTTGCTTATGCCATATTCTGTACACCCCCTCCATGATTTTGAATAGTCTAGTCCTAATTCTGAATTATGCGTGTTCCTGGGCACGCGCTTAGCCAGGGAGAGAATTCATTGGACAAGAAAAGAAACATGTAAGCATGTAGCCCTCGTTTGAATTTATAATTATTTATTATATACGTTAACCATAATACCCATTGATGGGGGCTTCCTGAACCCTGAGTGAGGTTTAAGAGATCATGCGTAAACATCAAACAATCACTCTCTATCATCATACTATTATCATAACAATAATAGAACCTATAGCTCCACTAGAGGGGTGTCCACGTGATCACACCACCACACAAACCTACAGTGTGTTGAGCATGGGTGAGAGAACGCATCCTTGGGGGCATCCTGTGCTGAGAATGAAGGAGGGGGAGTGTAGATCCATTTGCACAGTGATCCATTTGACTTTAAGTATTTAGTTTGTAGACAGTTTGTAGTGGTGTTAAAAGCAAAGCTGAAATTGATAACCAGCATTCTGATATAGGTGTTGATTCCTTCCAGGTGGTGTGCATTGCCAGGGAGATTGCATCCTCAATGGATCTGTTTACCTAATCCTGTTTACCTCACTTTAAATCACAGTATGAAATTTTTAGAATGTAGTACAAATTATTATGACTTTTAACTTATAACAAACTGCTAAATGGTTGGTTTTAACCTATTTAGACTTTTAGGACAAGATATAAATATACCTTTTTGCCTATCAGTATATTTCATGGAAAGTGCTTCATTTGAATGTACCAGTGGTACTTCGCTTCTCAAAGTACTGGAATGTAAAAACACTCTATATTACATGTGTAACACAGTTACATTAACCTACAGTTGGCCAAAATCATTAAAACAAAGCTTATTTTAAATTAAGTGTTGAAAAATCTCATGTAATGTAGTGAGTAATGGATTGAAAGTGAAAAGCAACACTTACTCTATTGATGAACTCCAGCTGCTAAGCTAACTGCATCCTGTGTTCTGGAAAATTCAATTCCTGTTTTGCTTCCAGTTTGATCTTACAAACTAGCCTTTTTAGGACTTATGGAGACTTATTTATAAGAATACAGTACTATAGATGCACAAATAAAGAGAAACACGATAAAAAATAGCAGAGATCAGCTCTGAGGGTTATTGTGAACCTGAATCACTTTGTACTGAATCGTGACTTGTGAATCATGAATCAAGTTTCGGCTAAAACGAGTCGCACGGCTCAAATCATACAAGTTTAAGTAAGTGTACCGAGAACCAAGACGAATTTTTCTAGTCAAAATGCGTCAAGAACCGAATTTGACAAGCTCCGAAGTGGTCGAGAACCAAAGTATCACTGTAACAGTTTTACATCACAGAACAGTTTCTTGTTTATGACGGGTAAATCCCAAAAGAGGGTTATGGCTGAAGGATTGACTGTTAGTAGCTGCTATAACAAAAGTGCAAGTGTTAACTGAAAAACATGCTGTTCTTTAACGCAATTTGCCATAGTGTAATAAATCATTCGAAATCACATGACCCTGATTACTGTTCTATACTTGCATGTCCTGTCATAATTTCTTATTTGTGATGCAGTTTATACTTGTCTTGTATAAGGTTATTGGTATAGTTGTTTCAAAATTCCTTATTATAGCTGCTTTACAGTTTAAAGTCAACCAAGGAAATTCATTCCTTATTCCTTACTGTCCTTGTGATGCCTTATTTCTCTTTTCTATTAGGAAGGAAACCATCTTTTACTATCCAGTGTCTTCGGAGACAGGGCAGCAGTGATGATCTCCCCATTCCAGGCACCTACCACCAGAACTCCCCACCATGCAGAGCACGTTCCCAGGTACTGCATGGAATGTAAACAATAATATAGAAAATTGGACCTCTGTGAGACACACTAAATAGTTTGTCTATTAAATTATATCTTTGTCTAGATTACATTTATTATAAGGTACCAGATATCATGTTACATAATTTATAGACAAGAACAAATACAAGGCACTTCCAGACAACATTAGCTCTTCATTAGATCTTATCATCCTCACATCATCTCTCTCTTTCCGCTCAGGCCTATGGGAGCTATGAGTCACGCCTCAGCAGCAGCCGTTCCTCCACTGGCTCAACAGCCTCCTGGGCGAACCCCCGACTTCTCTATGCCCCACTCATCCTAGTGGAGGACGAGGTGGCGGGTGGCACAGCTGGTGTGGGAATTTGGGATAAGAGGGCTGGGGGCATTTCCAGCATGCCCATGACTGGTCATGGTAGTCAGCCCTACAGGACCTACACTACACTGAGAGTACCGACACAACTAAGCCCACACTACAGTGAGAAGAGAGGCAGCGCTGACAGCCTGGTGGAGGCAGTAAGTAACTTGTTCAAAAAAGACTGTACTTATGAACTATTCACTGGGTCCAGCTCTAGGGATACATTTCACATCCAATAAGATGGTGTTTATATGTCACTTTATTTGGACTTTATGAATATACGTATTGTAAGAAGCTAAACTGAGTTAAGAAATATCCACTTAAGTATAAATTCAGAGCAATGTGAAATTATTTATTTCAGCGTACACACACATAATACATCACAGGATTTTCAGCCTGTCAAGACGTTAAAAAAGCTACATGTTTTTGCATTGCACTAACATATACACTTTTTCTATTAAATAACAATAACAATTACAGTGGTGCCTTGGTTCTCAACCACCTCGGAACTTGTCAAATTCGGTTCTTGACACATTTTGACTAGAACGGTTTGTCTCAGCTCTCGTCGGTTGTTTGGTGCTCAACACACTTACTTAAACTTGTATGAGTACGACTTGTTTCAGCTAGAACGCGATTCACAATTCATGATTCACGGCCACGATTCAGAACACAGGGATTTAGGTTAACAATAGCCCTCAGCTATTTTTAGCTTGTTTTTCTTTATTTTTACATCTACAGTACTGTATTCTTAGTGGAAATCAGTCTTCATGGGTGCTAAAAATGTTAGTTTATAAGAGATAGCTGAAAGTAAAACAGGAATTGAATGCTCCAGAACACAGGCTGCAGTTAGCTTAGCAGCTATGCTAGCACTCGGAGTTCATCAATAGAGTAAGTATTTAGCTTTTACTTTTAGCTTTTTTCACTTTCAATACATTACTCACTAAATTACATTAGATTTTTCAACACTTTATTAGAAAATAAGCTTTGTGTTAACTATTTTGTAAGTCAGTGTATGTGTTTTAAACAGTAACTTACTTATCATTACTTATGGTAGTATCCTTTCCATATCTCCACTATTATACAGTATAGACCGCTCTACCAAACACTCAGTTCATGATACATTTAACTTAAGATGGATTTGTCAGAATATATCCCCTTCATAAATCAGGGAGCACCTGTACATTACAACTCCATTATAATGCGTATAATGCCTTATACAGTGTGGATTTTCAGAGGGTCTGGAATGGATTAATTCACTTTACATTATTCCTCATGAGAAAAGTTTGCTCAGTACTTGTCATTTTCGGTTCTCAACAAGTCTTCTGGAACGGATTAATGATGAGAACCGAGGTATCACTGTATTTGTCTACCACACCGCCAAAGGGCATTTGGCTTGTAAAGTTGTCATAGACTCATAGACATTTGGGCTTTTTTAAAGATGGCCTGATTAAATAACTGAACATTTAATACAGTGGGTTTTTTTTCATTACAAATCATATAATCAGCATCATAATTTGAGTATAAACTCCTTGATCTTATTTTGTGTTAAAGTAGATGTTGTACAGCTTTAAGGTGTGTTTTGAGTCATTATCCTGCTGAATTATCAACCCAAACAAACATTTTTTTTAGTGGTCTCAGATTTTTGGTCCCCACTGTACACGTTGATGATTATTATTTTGGACTCAGTGAGTTCTACACACTGAATACTTGGTAGAGTTTAATATTAACAAAACTTAAATTTCTGTCCATCTACAGGTACTCATCTCTGAGGGCCTTGGCCTGTATGCCAAGGATCCCAAGTTTGTTGCCTTTGCCAAGCGGGAGATTGCTGATGCCTGTCACATGACCATAGATGAAATGGAGAGTGCAGCTTGTGATCTGCTGAGTCAGAATAGTGCAGCAAGCTCCAGAGATGGCTTCCTCAACCACACAGACTTGGGAGCACTCTATAGTGATGAGGAGCCTGTCAGGAGTCATGATGAAGATGAGCTTGCTGATGAAATGACATGTGTTACCTCATTTTGAATTGCCAGTTAGATAATGGAGATACAAATGTCTCTCCATCAAAGAGGCAGAATCTCAGTGCTTCATGATATACAGGAATACATTGGTCTGTAATGTCAGATCTTGGCCTGAAGCAGTACAGGGAGGAACATTAATGGGATTGTATTTATGTTGAAGTAGTTAAGGTATTTTAGAAGTTTGCTTAACGGAATGAAGAAGAATGCCAGAAAGAGGAGGAATAAGAGATAATGCAATAATATGCTTTCATAAAATGTGTACAGTCAGTAGACATCAGTTTGCATCAGACACTGCAGGTCTGTGAAAAACTAGTTTTATACAGGACATGGTTTATACAGAATGTGTATATATGTTTTTACTTAATTTGAACAAATGAATAAAATGTGTCAATTAATTTTGCCACATTAGATCTTAAGAGAAGTATAGCAATAATGTACAGTCAGCTCTACCAAAATTGGCATCTTTGGTAAAGATTTAAAAATTGTCATGGTTAATAAAAACATCATGTAGTTAAATAGCTTAGCTAACCCTTAATTGAAGTAAATGTGTTATTATTAGTTTTTAAGTAATAAAGGCTCCAAATTAATTGCACTTCTAGAAATGTATATCATTAACCTGTGACTGAATACCTTAACTGGCTGTTTAGCAACACAGTGACACAAAGGGCAATTCATTTCGTACTTCCTCAACATAGGGAAGATTAGAGAATATACTAATAAAATGGCACACATGAATTGCGTGTTATATGTTTATACACATCAATGTGTATACACCCCACTGTTAAATGTAGTGAAGTATCTATGATTGTGTTGGCCTATTTTCTGCCAAAGGCACTGGGATACGTGACATTGTAACTCTATGAGTAACAAGAAATGTTGAACAAAATGTGGCTGTTTCTGCCAATAACCTGTTGACTTATGGTACGAGCAGTACAATGATCCAAAATTTAGAACAATTTTAGGGTGGGTAGTAATGTGCGGCATTTAATCTGGTACTTTTATTTAAGTAACTTTTTGAAAAGACTGTGCCTCCTAGAGTAATCAATTACTATTACTTCAATAATAGAATACTTTTATTCTGTTCCTGTTTCATTTTGTTGTTTGAGTTACCGGTTTCCTATGGATGAATTTTAAATGGCTGAATATCAGTCTTTTAAATTATATGTATTATGCATTGCACATAGATAGGTGTGATCTGCAAGCATGCATATGAAAGAATACAGATTATGGTGAAAATAAATAATTGTACAACACAGCATTTTATTAATACTGTGTGGGGTTTCTTTTATTAAAAACTCAGTTTTCACATTTTGTGTCTTTGTTGACATTGTTTGGGACTGTGGTAACCTAGCGGTTAAGGTACTGGACTCTGGACCAGAAGGTCCAGGGTTCAAATCCCATCTCTGTCAAGCTGCCACTGTTGGGTCCTTGAGCAAGGCCCTTAACCCACAATTACTTGGATTGTAAGCTTGTATCAATTGTAAGTCGCTCTGGATAAGGGCGTCTGCTAAATGCTGTAAATGTAAATGTAAATGTAAATGTTTGTGCAGACTGGCATTACCCAGTAATCAAAATGCTCTGAGATTGGATGTATTCAAAGGCAGGCAATAGCAATCCCTGACCATTATCTCATTTGGGTTACAATAGTTTATGCAGGGGCAGATGTTACTGTACTTCTTGCCAATAGAGAAGAACACTGCTCCTGCTGGGGACGTTGATGGACGTTGAAGTCCAGAGCCTCCCAAATGTAGTCATCCATCACAATGCACCCTTGCTGCACAGAGCAAATAACCTTTACTGACCTCTCTTAATGTCTCAGTAGATAGGGTGGAAATATTTGACTCTTTTGACTGGCTGGGGACCATCACTATACACCCAGGGCTCAAGATGAAAACTGGCTGGTTTGACTAGTGCGAGTTCCGTAGTATTTGCAATTGGCTGGGCCTCAATGACAGGGTTGCCTCCAAAAATAAGCCAGTCATGGAGGAAGATTCCTTTGAACCCATCAAAGGTTCAAATGACACTGGTCAAGGGTTGAGGGAAAGCTGAATGTAACAAATTACAGAGATATTCTTAATGAAAACCTGATCCAGAGTGCTCAGGACCTCAGACTAGACTGAAAGTTCACCTTCCAACACAACTCGAAGCACACAGCACGGCCTAGACAATACAGGAGTGGTTTGGGGACAACTCTGTGAATGTCATTGAGTGGCCCAGCCAGAGCCCTGACTTGAACCCAATCGAACATCTCTGGAGAGAAATGAAAATGTCCACTGATGGTCTCCATCCAGCCTGACAGATCTCGAGAGGATCTGCAGAGGAGAATGTCAGAAAATCCCAAAATCCAGGTGTGCAAACCTTGTGGCATCATACCCAAGAAGACTGGAAGCTGTAATCACTGCCAAAGGTGCTTCAACTAAATACTGAGTAAAGGGTCTGAATACTTATGTCAATACAATATATTAGTTTCTCATTTTCAATAAATTTGCAGACATTTCTAAAATTCTGTTTTCACTTTGTCATTATGAGTTATTCAGTGCAGAATGATGGGGAAAACATTGAGTTTTTTTCTATTTTAGCACAAGGCTGCTACATACAATGTAAAATGTGAAAGGGTCTAAAGACTTTCCAAATGCATTATATGTAATAAAGGGACTAAAGGGTGCCTGGTGACGGAGGACCCTCTGCACCAGGTGCTATCTGCCCCCCATATCTCTAGGTTGGGTAGGTGAGTGTCATCCAGACTGACCTGAGGCTGTTTACTTTCACTTAAGTGAATAACTTGTGTACTTCTGAGACCTCTACTGATTTGTGACTAAAACAAACTAAACGTACATTTGGTCTGGGGATTCTAAGATGTATATAGAAACTGTTTACCTAGTGCATAAGTTTTGTTCACTCTTAGGTAGCGTTTTCTAAACCCTAAAGGTCTATATGTTTATACTTTGATGCTTACTTGTCAGGGTCATACCTTGTTAATATGTGAAGTTTGAAGATTATGATTCATTAATATGTCAACTGCACGGTTCCATTTGAAAGCACTTTTGCATCCATTTCTGTTAAGATGCACAACTAACAGTGGAATCCTAATAAATAGCATTTTTTCTGAAGTAATCAAAACCACTACAAGTGATATGAGATGGGGATCAGTTAGCTTATTGTGTCATCTCCAAGGTGATTGGTTGTAACTGAGAAAGTTTCTAAAGGTTACTCTAAAGAGGCCAATCAGTTATCCAAACCATGCATTTTATGAATTACAATTTAATAACTCATAAAAATTTTCAACATACTGTGTAAATATAGCTGTAAAAATTTACATTTATTTTCATTTTCAGGACATAATCTGACAAAACAATGATTTTGACAGGATATGGCAGTTGTATATGCACTGTATAATTAAATATTTTATCTACAATATAATAAAATATATTAATTCTATTACATTAAACTTTTCCAATAAAATATGTTAATCCCTTATAATTTGCAACTAACATCATGCCAAACTCCTTAATGAAAAGGTATTAAATTGAATAGCACCTTTAATTTCATTATATTAAATGCAGCAAATTCCAATTTACAAAATGTTACAAAAAGACAGAGAAGACAGAATAAATATGGATGACAAGAATACAAACAGTAAAACACGAAAATGCAAAAAAAAAAAGGAGAATCACGAGGCACTCATAATATCATCAAAAATTTTGATAGTTTTGAAACTGTTCTTGTTATTTACCAATCTGAAGGTTTTTAATACTGGGGCCATTAAGAAACCCCATTTGGAATTGCCTTTGTTACAGAACTAAATTCTGTATGAATAACAGGAAAGCTGTGTTTAGTCATAAAGTTAACATAAGAAAATAAAGCTTCCATTTTCATCAAAAACATCAGATAGATAATCTATGCCTTATGCCAGTTCTCAAAGAAAAATGATTTGCTTTTTGTCAGAATTAACTAATAATTCCATAATTTAGTTTTGTGATGGGAGAAAAGCAAAGCTTCCAATGCTATGAAAGGAGACAAGTTGTAAGAAAGGAGAAATTTTAATCCACCCATAGTTTTAAATACGTTGTGAGGAATAAAGAACCATATGGTTCATTTATAAAGGTTTTGACCCAATTAACTTTAAAAGTGTTGTTAACATAAAAAAACTCTGACATGTCCAAACCTCCGTCCACTTTTTAGCATATAAAACTGCCTCCTTTAAGTGATAATGTTTATTCTTAGAGGAAAAAAATAAACTTTATTTTATTAATTTGTGTGTTGTGTTGAGTTGTGAACAAACAATGACAATGCTGGGTATATAAAATGTGACAACCCTTCTGCTTTGGTTAACAGGACTAGAAGTTTGTTGTAGCCTAGTTGTGATATGAATACCTAGGTATTTCATACTATATTTAATGGGACTGTTTTTCAGTGAAGTTTCAGAATTATTAAATAGACAGAGAATTTCACTTTGGGGATATTTAGTCTCAAACCAGAATCTTTAGAGAATTAATTGATAATCTCTAAAGCTCTAGAAATGTGATCTGTAGAATGCAAAAATGAAATTGTATCAGTGGCAAGTTGTTAGGTGTGAGTCTCCCTTTCAAATATAGCTCAGAACTGTTCTGAATGCATAAAGAAAGTAACTATATGAGGTGATTGAGATGTGAACTTTTAATATCTTCATAAAACATTTTAAACTTTATTAACAAAATTTGCTCCAAAGTCAAATTGTTCTTATGTTAAAGATAAAAATTCATGGTCCATTCATGTAGTCTGAGCTCCCCTCTGTGTTTGTAGTTTGTAGAAACTAAAAGCTGAAGTTTCAGATCTTTGTTTTCGCTATTCAGCATGAGGGTGGTCTTTTTGAGTGCCACAATTTTATCGGCATACCTGGCATTATCTTGAAGAACTTTTTCTACTATCTCAATCAAAAAGGTAAGCGCGTGGTCAGTATTTCTAACAGTTAATTTCATTTAGCAGAGAAAGACTGGATGGCACACACGACTGTATTCAAGTCAGTTCTTGATGGTGCTGTTTTACTGCTCTTTAAAACAGGGATTTTGTCACGCCCCCTACCAGCGCCGCTCCCGACACACGCAATCTACCACGCTCGTCCTCGCCAGTCTACTAATCACCTGCACCTGCTCCCGTTTCCGACCTCCCTCCGCTACCATACATATACCACCACTCATTCACATTCACGCAGCTACACAACAAGGTTCCTGCCTCGTTTCAATAGCTCCCTCAAATAAACAAAGCGATTATTACCTGCAGTTCAGCCTCCGTTCTCTCTCTCTACTGCCTGCATTTGTCTCCTGACCACCACCGCCGTTACAGTTTGTGTAGCCGGAGCATGGAGACAGCGGCTAGTAGTCCCAGCCCCACCGCGACTTCAGCAGAGCAGATCGCCGAACTCCGCTCTCAGATCCAGGAAGTGGCCCGGGCGGTGTCTTTACTGGCGGACCATCAACGCTCGCTCGGCTCACTGGTTCCCTCGGTCGAAGAGCTTGCCCACCGCGTCGCTCAGCTGACGCAACCTGCCGCCGCGGTGCTACCCGCCTCCGTTCCGCTTCCTCCCAGTCCTCCGCGGGAACATCAGTCAGCCTACAAAATCGCTGTACCGGGTAAATATGATGCCGACCCGGACCGTTGTGAGGGTTTCATTCTACAGTGTGAATTGTGTTTCACCCAGGCACCACCGGAGTCCGACGCCTCCCGAATCGCCTTGGTAGTGTCCCTCCTCTCTGGACGAGCACTGGATTGGGCCACCGCCATCTGGTCTCAACAAGGTGAAGAGGCAAAGGACTACGCGAAGTTCCTGACAGCCTTCCGCGCCGTGTTTCAGCATCCCCGCGAGGGAAGATCCGCCGGTGACGTCTGTTCACTCTGCGGCAGGGCCGTCGCTCGGCAGCCGACTACGCCCTCCAATTCCGCACCCTGGCGGCTAAAAGCGGATGGAACACCCATGCCCTCCGCACCGCATTCCGCCAAGGGTTGCGCCCCGATCTCAGGATGGAACTGGCAGGGCGCGACCTCGACCTGTCCCTGGAGGACCTTATCACCCTCACCATCCGTCTGGACCAGCTCCTCGTCCCACGGCCCGCCTCTGTTCCTCGCCCGGCCCCTAGAGCCATCCCAGGGGATGCCCGTGACCCCTCACCTCCGGCTGAGCCTATGGAAATCGGCCGCGCCCAACTCTCCGCCGAGGAACGGCGTCGCCGCTTAGAACGGGGACTCTGCTGTTATTGCGGCTCGGACCGGCACCTCCGTCCTGCATGTGACCTCGCCCCGGCCGGATCGACCCACACGCGGGCCAGGGACCACACACACACGCCACGGGTGAGTCGAAACCATCCTTACGCCTCCTTCGTCTTACCGGTGCTCTTGTGGCTCGCTCACACCGACGTGTCTGTTACAGCCCTGATCGACTCTGGCGCCCAGGGGAACTTCATCGCGGAACGCCTCATCATGGAATGGAAGATCCCCTGCTCTGCGCTCAGGACCGAACGCAGGATCACCGCGGCCGACGGATGCCCACTAGGCCCGGGCCTGCTCACCCGCATCACTGCTCCTCTCTGCCTGGTTACTAGTGCCACTCACCAGGAATCCATCGCCCTGCTCCCGGTAAAGTCTCTCGCCTATCCTGTCATCCTGGGGCTTCCCTGGCTTCGCCTTCACGACCCCCTTATCTTCTGGTCCGCCCGCGAGATCGTCCGCTGGTCTCCGTGGTGTCATGACAACTGCCTGCGCCGTCCCACTCTGCGAATTCACACGCTCCCGCTCGCGGATTCCGTCCCTCTCCCGGACAACGTGCCTGAGCAGTACAGGGACTTAGCACCGTTCTTCGCCAGGGATTCGCCCCCTCCTCTTCCTCCGCATCGTCCCTATGACTGCGCCATCGACCTCATTCCGGACGCACCACTGCCCAAGGCCCGAAAATACTCTCTCTCCGCGGCCGAAGAACGGGCCATGTCAGACTACATCAAGGAGTACCTGGACTTGGGATTCATCCGTCCGTCCACCTCTCCCGTTTCAGCGGGATTCTTCTTTGTACCCAAATGGGACGGTGGTCTCCGGCCTTGTATCGACTACAGGGGACTCAATCGCACTCTCGCAGCTACGCCTACCCACTCCCTCTGGTACCCTCAGCCCTTGAACAGCTTCGCACCGCCCGCTGGTTCACCAAGTTGGATCTCCGCAACGCATACAACCTGGTCCGTGTCAGGGAGGGGGATGAATGGAAAACCGCGTTCAGCACCAGCACAGGCCATTATGAGTATCTGGTCATGCCCTTCGGTCTGGCGAACGCTCCCTCCTTCTTCCAGGCATTTATTAACGACGTGCTCCGAGACATGCTTGGCCGGTTCGTGACAGTGTAACCTGGACGACATTCTGGTATACTCGCCTGACTTTGCTACCCACATAACACACGTCCGCCAGGTGCTCGAGAGACTTCGCCTCCACCACCTCCGAGTCAAGAGAGATCACAAAAACTTGGAGTACCTCCGTTCAGCCAAGCGCCTCAACGCCCGTCAAGCCCGCTGGTCTCTTTTCTTTTCCCGCTTCGCATTCGCCATCACTTTTCGCCCAGGGTCTAAGAACACCAAAGCGGATGCTCTGTCTCGCAGCCTCGACCCAGACCCAGCCGATCCCAAAACACCCACAACCATTCTCCCAGCCTCGTGTACCATCGGCGCGATACAATGGGACCTTGACCGTGAACTGGATGAAAGGCTCTCCCAAACGCACGCTCCGCCGAAGTGCCCACAGGACAAGAAGTTCGTGCCCGCGGACTTCTGCGACTGCCTCCTCACCTGGGCCCACCTGTCCCTGTGTTCGGGCCATCCTGGGGAGACTCGGACCTACCAACTCTTGGCGTCACACTACTGGTGGGAGAACATGCGCAGGGACGTACATCGCTTCGTGGCCTCCTGCAATACTTGCGCTCAAGCCAAGACCCCTCGCACTCTCCCGTCTGGCCTGCTCCACCCTCTCCCCGTGCCGCAAAGACCTTGGTCCCACATAGCTCTCGATTTCGTCACGGATCTCCCTTCCTCCCAAGGATACACAGCCGTCCTCTGGTCATCGACCGCTTCTCCGTGCCATTCGCTTTATCCCCCGCTTCCGAAGGTCGCCACCGCACTCCAGACAGCGGAATGCCTTTTTGAACACGTCTTCCGGAACTTCGGCATCCCTGAGGACATCCTCTCGGATAGGGGGCCTCAGTTCACCTCTGCAGTCTGGCGGGCTTTCGTGAACAAGCTGGGCTCCACGGTCAGCCTTTCCTCGGGCTATCACCCTCAGACTAACGGGCAGTGCGAGCGCTCGAATCAAGAACTCAAGAAGTTCCTCAGATGCTACTGCATGCACAATCCCCACGACTGGTCTCAGTTCCTTCCGTGGGCAGAGATCGCCCAGAACTCCCTCCATCATTCCTCCACAGGGCTCACACCGTTCCAATGCATCCTGGGCTTCCAACCTCCCTTCGTGCCATGGGATTCTACGCCCTCGGACGCCCCTGCCGTGGATGACTGGTTCCGCCGCAGCGAAGACGTCTGGTGTCAGGTCCACCTTAAGATCGACCGGGCCATCCGCCGGTACAAGAGGCATGCGGACCAGCACCGACGCTCGGCTCCCGTCTTCCAACCAGGAGACCGTGTCTGGCTATCGGCCCGAGGACTGCGCAGCGCTCAGGGAAGTACCCCGTTTTCTCCACGTTTTCTGGGTCCTTACAAAGTCGTTTGCCACGTCACTGACGTCACGTACCGTTTACAACTGCCTTCTCACATGCACGTCTCTCCCTCATTCCATGTCTCGCTGCTGAAACCCTGGTCCCTGGGCCCACTGGCGGAGGCCTCTCCTGCAGCACAGCCCCCGCTCGCCGGCCCGTCAGAAACTTACACGGTCCGCCGCCTCCTGGATTCCCGCCGGCGAGGTACGTGCCTTCAATACCTGGTGGAGTGGGAGGGCTACGGTCCCGAGGAAAACTGCTGGGTGGAAGCCAAGGACATTCTGGATCCTCTCCTCATCTGGGAGTTCCACGCCGCACGGCCCGACCGGCCGGCCCCCCGGCCCCACGGCCGCCCACGCGGCTCCTCCTCGCTCCGCCGGCCCTCCGGCGACCGCCGCACCCCGACGAGTCCTTCGAGGGGGGGTAAGCGATTATTACAGTTCAGCCTCCGTTCTCTCTCTCTACTGCCTGCATTTGTCTCCTGACCACCACCGCCGTTACAGATTTTAATTGAAGTATCAGGAAGATGTGCAAGAGATTCATCTGTGTCCATTGTGGAGAAGTTTACTGTGTTTTTTGTTTTTCATCTTATCAGCTTCGTGTGGCACTGGAGAGGTGGAGTCACATTAAAGCTGCAACAGGTTGCTGTTTGCCTTTGCGTTTGCCCATATGACCAAGCGTTCTCAGAAAGGTAAAAGTCTATTCACCGAAAGAGAGATGATTTTAAGAATTCATTACCAATTTCAAACATAAACACTTGTCAACATGAGTATCTCAGCTGTGTCTGAGGACTACTGCTTAAGGTCATTTGACATTGATTTCTACATAGAAAGCAACTTTTTTTTCCGTTTTATCAGTCTTCTGTGTTTTTGTGGAAACCAGACCAGAGGGCTAGATGTCGAAAGTACCAGAAACTGAAGCTTCTGTCCCTTCCACCAATCTATAGACTGAAGATTGAAAACTGCTTGTGCACCAAGAGGAAACAGCAGCTCTTTTCTCCCACTGTTTTTTCAAGAAAAGTGACCGAGACTGCTTACTCCACAAAGTTGTGTGTGCTTGGGACATCTATTAAGAACCCAAAACAGGCCGGAACATCACCAGAGACGATGCTGCCAAAACAGGTATGGATGTGTCCCATCACAAGGATCTAAAGCCACCACCTAGGCTGCCTCCACTGAACTATGGTGGATACCTGGATATGCCTGTTGTACCACTGGCTGATGAAACCTGCACTTTTGGTCAACCTGTAGCTCTGTGTCCCAAACCCCCTTCTGGGCCTAAACCACAGATGAACAAGACAAAGGTGTGGAAACCGATGGCTATGCAGTGGTGCTGAGAGAATTCCCCATTGCAGACCAGCCAGCATGAATATAATGACAAGGATGAAGATCGATTTCTTTAAGAAATGGAGAAGGTACTACGCAAGCTTCATTGAATCCCTACCAGGTGTCCATCTCTCCAGATCTCTCAGAAGTACTGGGGGTTGATGACTCCTAGAAACAGATGCACTTCTGTATGGCACTCAGTATGAAGATATTTTGCTATATTGTTTCACAGTTTTCTGATGCCAGGTCTCACTTGTTTCCCTCTGCTGCTTAGAAACAGTATTTGGGGAACTCATTAAGTTGCCCCACACCATGTGAGAGGCACAAAGAGCTTGGTCAAATTGATCCTCCAGCATTTCTTCTGCATATATCTCCAAGATCTTTTAAATCCACGCTCATAGGTGCTTGTACCAAAAAAGAGAGAAAAAAAGACAACATCAACAACTCCCACCAATAGCCATGCTGAGGTGTGTTCACCAGGCATTCTCAATTCATCCTTCTCCAGTCACATGAGCCAAAGAAGGATGAATTTAAACTCGAGTCATCCAGTGCCTGAAATTCAAATAGAAGCAACAATAAATAAAAACAACACAGTGTCTGTGTAGTAATCTTTATTATGCCTATCAGAGTTTGTCTAAGCAGTCTAACTGATGTGTCCACTTCAATTTATTGGCTTCCTGCCTGCTGGGAATTTGATTGTTTGAGTTTGTTTATGGGAAATTAAAAGACCCCTGACTGAATGCAAAGTCCACACAATCTGTGGGCCGGGACTCGAACCCGTGTCTCTGCATCTGTGAGGCAACAGTGCTATCCTCTGTGTCGCCCTGTAGATTTACTAGTTATTGCAACATTCACAGCTTATGAGGTATTAAACACTGTGTGAGCAACATATGGCTGTATCAGATAAAGTCCGAAGTCTGACACGACTGTCCAAATGAAGCTCTTAGACTTATTTTAACTGGCTTTTTAGTTACAATACATTTATAGCAATAATCTGCAGTTTTTTAACCTAAAGGTGGCACCACAACGTTACCGTATTATGCCAGTACTCAAGATCGAAGTATTTGCACTTGGACTTCTCTCGGTCTCTGACATTGGTCTCCTGAGATTCTGGTTTAACTTCATTCAAGACACGCTGCAGTGTACAAGTGTCCTAAATAGTGGCTAAAAACGATTGCCGTGTTAATGTGACAGAAGTACAAGGGTGTATGATTTGAGACAAAGCCAACTACCGGGATTAGCAGTATTTCAGTGTTCCATAATGTTTTAGTAGGAGTTAAAATAATATAATGGCATACTTTGGAAACGGAATCCAGTGTGGAGAGTAACATTACAGGCAGAGTGATAGAGTAATGAGGTATGAAAAACACAGATTTACTGCTGGAAAAAACAGCTCATGAAAATAAATAAATAAATAAATAAATAAATAGATAAAAATAAAGCCTCACCAAATCAATTTTTAGTGATTGTTTGCAATCCTTATATTTGGGACCAACTAAACCAATTTAGTTTTAATATTTTTTTTTTATATATATATTCATCAAAAACACCTATTTCAGAGGTGTCCAAAGTAGGCCCAAATACAGCCCTCGGCCAGATTTGAATTGGCCGGCGGCATAAGAACACATAATTACTTAGATTATTAGTGCCCCAGCAGTACGTTGCAATTTTTTTAACACAAGGTCTATTTGTAGATTTTTTGTATTCAATTGGTTATGTGATGCAGTATTATGCATAAACGTTTTAAAGAAAAATTTCAGCCTAAATAATCTACATTTAAACTGAATTTGTCACTCTTTTGATATCCTGCTATAGTTATTGCGCTAAAAAAATCAGTAGTTAAATAAATATTAATATTAATCGCTCCTTGTGTTTCTGTTTCTCATGTTTTGATTGCAATGATTTGAGTAATTTATGAATAATATTTTTTGGAAAGAGAGGCCGGCCCTTAGGTGTTTGGACATTGTCCAAGCTGGGCCCTTTTGAAAAAAGTTTGAACACCCCTGACCTAGTTAGCCCAATAATATATTTTGTGTTGTGACAACTACATTTTTTTTTTCAGTTAATTTTATGCTATATCAAGTAAATGCAAAAAATGCTGAACAATCATTGTTTTTTTTAAATGGTTCTATTTTTTCCCCATCTTGATTCAGTTAACTTGTAGACACTGCTTGTAAAACATTAGCTTTCACATTTGTCTAATACAAGCCTGCTGTCAGTTACTAAAGAACTAAATCAAACCAGAAATATTTACTCACTGTAGTCTTCTTTAAAGACAAGCTATGAACAAATGATGCCACTAAATGTACGGTAACGTAAATATGTACAATACTTTATAATCCATAAATTGTAAGACTATAAAGTAAAATGAGGGGTCAGGTGCCCCCCCACCGTGCTCAATCCCTCCCAAGATTTCCACCACAGGCTGACACTAATGTGAGTAAAAGATGTAATTATGACATCCTGTTTATTATTTTTAATCACTACACATTTGAACTAATAATGGGTGGAATCTGCATGTCCTCCCTGTGTCCATGTGGGTTTGTTCTGGGTACTCTGGTTTCCTCACACAGTCAAAGACATGGGTGTTAGGTCAGTTGGTGTCTCTAGAGTGCCCCTAGGTGTGTCTTCCCTGCAATGGATTGGCGCCCTGTCTAGGGTTGTTCCTGCCCTGTGCTGCCGGCTGGGCACCGGCTCTTCCGCGACCCTGTACAGGATTGAACTGATGAGAAAGTGAGTGAATGAATGAATGAATGATTTTTACAGGAATTACCCAAGTAAAAATGTACCTACCTACATAAAGTCACTTACTTTAATGTGCCTTTTCAACAGCAAATTCTTAAATGCCCAGAGCTGTTGTTTCTTTGGGAGACAGATTTAGTTGCTGATCCACCTACATCAATTAATTCCTTCAATTAAGGCCATGAATTAGTTTTTATTTCTGATGCAAGACCCAAACTGGGCACTGACTTGACGCTGTTGCTTATTTGGGATTCCATGGTTTCATCTCTTTGCCATTTTTCATTTTCGAGCTTAATCACTGCTGGGGCCTGTAAGGTGTGAAAGCAGCCAGTCACAGGTTCACCCCTTCCCCCTCCCACTCCCCGTTTCACATCCAGTTCTAATTTGTGCTTCATTACATGCCTGACTAGAACTGTCTAAATAAATAAAGAATAAATGGATAAAACAGATAAATAGATGACAAAAAGCTAATGTTAACAGACCTGTTTTGAAAATGTAGTGAGTTAAAAAGTACAGATTTTTTTCTTTGGAAGTAAATGAAAATGTAAACTATAAAGTTACAGAAATAATCAAATAAAGTACATATACACAACATAATACTTGTACCTCTTTGCTTACCACCTTTGATAACCTACACTCGGACGTGATTTGGTCTACCATCTGAGATGGCCATTTTATTGGGTGTCAGCTTTGTTCTCTGATTCAATATGATTGTGTAAAATTGTGCCTTTGGTTTTCAATTATTTTATAATTCTGCAGTAGAATGAGTTCATTCTTACTATATGTTCATTCTTAGCACAGGCACAGAGTACCACACTGAAGACAACTGTTGGTTGTGTCTCTTCTATAGGGTTATAATGCAGGATACCGCTAAGTATGTAATGGTCGCGCATACTCGTTCTGTGGGTGGCAAGATTCCGTGCTTTCATGGAAGATGGCGAGTTTAGTCGCAATACCTACCGGGACATTTTGTGATGTGGGAGGATCACAGATAAGTACATTCAAGCTACATACACCAATATTTGGAATCTGGCAACCACACTTTCACCGGCCTATGACGCAATAAGCTGTTCTGAATTGTGCACTGACCCCCTCCTCTGTGTAGGCTGTTTCGCTTCTGCGTCCACCTCCCCCTATTTTCTATTACTCATATCCAGCAGCAAGCATCCAAGATGGACATTGTGAACCAGGTAGGGTATTTCGGTCGTAAAGAAGTGAGTGCATATGATATCAGTGTGATATAAATGCAGAACTGGTTTTGTGTACTGCATGTTAAGCAGATTGTAACGCGCTGGTAAAATTGCTGGTAAAATAGGAGCAGAGGATGAAATCCTGATCGCGCTCTCTTCCGGTTTCGCATTTATAGAAATTCAAGGACTGTTGCTATTTGTGCGTTGTGATGCTTATGGTTAAACACGTTGCATTTTTGTTATTATATTATGCTATTTTTTTATAATTTCACACCCTTCATGTGCTGATGTGCATATTGTAATGGGTTATAAAACAATAGGCCGTGTCATCCCATAAAATAAAATAGGTCTATCTGGCAAATAATTAAAACTAGATTGAAATACAAACCCATCCCACTAACGGCCTTTCCGAGGTTGTGTGCAGCTGCATCTGTAGTAATTGCCATGGAAAATGGCAGCTGACTTTTCCCCGAGCCGCTGCTGTGACTCAGTCTTTGTGTCAATTGAAATCCATCAGAGATGCGCTAAGCTATTCTGCACAGATCTGATGTGAGAAAGCCATGGAATCATACAAAAATCTGGGGCAAATCATATATTTATTACCTTCATTGATATTGATTTATCAACGTCGAGTTATTTGGTGAGGAACAGTCGGGCGATACTGCAATAATTCTATATGACGTGAATATATGTTTTATTAATATTTCAAAGTGACCCAGTAGAAACAATGGTCAAGGAGCCTTAGTTTTCCACCAGGTGCACAGCTGTTTTAGCCTACTGGAATCGGAAAAGCAACCAGTAGCTAGCATCATCAGTCAGAGCTCTGTGACAGCGCTTTCCTGCTCAATCAGCAGTGTATTGGAAATAAATTAAATCACCCCTGAACTGACTGTTTCAAGACATTAAATACTTATTAATTAGTTCATTTTCTATATCCGTTTAATCCAAGATGGGGGACAGGAGGTTAATCCAGCAGCACAAAATGCAAGGTGGGGAACGAACTCTGGGCACATGCCAGGTCATCACAGTGTGGCAGTTCTAGACCATGTCAACTGGGGGTGCCAATCTAGAGAGGCCGATTACTTTCTAGTTCACATTAGTGTGCTGCTTTGTCGCTATGTGGTCAAAGAAGTGTAGAGATTCACGCCTAATTTATGGGGGCCATAGGGGGGTCCAAGCATGTTGTGACTGTCCCCCTAGAACCGCCAGTGCATCACAGTACACATGCATGCACATACACATTTACATTTATGTAATTTAGCGGACACCTTTATGCAGAGTGACTTACAACTCTTACTATCCAAGCAATTGTGGCAGTTTGGCAGAGGTGGGATTTGAACTTTGGATCTTCTCCAGAGTCCAGTACCTTAACAGTCCCACTAGGCTACCACAGTCCCACACTCACTCACACTGGGACATTTTAGAGACAGCATTTGACATAACGATTATCTTTATCATGTGGGTGGAAACCGGAGTACCCGGAGGATACTCACATAGACACTGGGAGAACATGCAAATTCCACACAGTTAATGGCTGGGTTGAGACTTGAAGTTGTGTATCTGGAGCTGTGAGGTGACAGGACTAAACACTTCTCCACCATGCCCCCCAGCCATTAGTAATCTAATTCTGCTAACAAAATAATACTTTTACAAAAAGGATCTGGTGGATAAATAAATTAAAATAATACAGAACATCCTTCATAATGGAACGCCAAATGCCTAATTTAGCTTGTTTTTTTTTTTATGTGAAAATGATCAGTTATCTGAGATGCATATTTAAGGTGTTTGACAGACTTCTTGGTGCACTGACAAAAGCTTACTAAAAAGCTAAAAGCTTACTGGGAAAAACTGTATGTAATACCTCCACAAGCATGAATAACAGCTGCGATTTGATTTGACATGAACTGGACAAGTTTCTGGATGTAGTCTAACATATGTATATGTTGAGCCCCATGAACTGAACAATAAATTTGGTATAAGCGAAAAGATTGAAATGCAGATAAGGCTTTCCCCCAGGTGTTTCAGGCTGTTTAGTGGCTGTCTTGTCACACAGAAGTGTAATTGCAAAGAAGCATTCAAAGATGTTACACGACCATACATTACGCCTTGGGCATTAAAATGAACAGGAGCCCGATACTAACCTCTCTATCCAGTTGGTATAATACTGCCTGCCACTGGTTAATGCCGATCTTTATGAAATGGCTGTGGTGCTTTTTAATGCCATCTAGTGGTTAGTAAGTAATATAAACTGGGTTACGTTTATATTGTCTGTGTTTCACACAGAAATTAAATGAAGATTTGAATGTTTTTCACTAGACAAATCCCATTTGTAAAAACAGTTCTGATTGATATTTCTGGTTGAAATTTTTACAATTGTTACTACAATACGGGTTACTACTAAAGACTAAAATTGACACTAAAACTAATAAAACAATTGCTAACAAATTGTTTACAAAATATTAACTGAGAGTAAGAATATACAGCAGTGGCTTTATTGATAAATTACAACAACTGATTATTGTATTATTACAATGAACAAAGTAGTTTATTTAGAGATTATCACACACAAGAGTAGTTGATGCTCAGTTATTTAAAAATTGATTTTTGGTTTGAATATTTTATTAGATTTTATGACTGTTTGTCCTTGAAAAATGAACTGCAGCGTACTTGCAGTAACCATGTTGATTCATGTGTTAGATGTTTAAATTATTAGGAAGGTCACACACCCATCCCCCGTACATGGTGCAAGCGCCAAAACAGTGAATATTTCTTTACATAATTAGTCATTTTGCCTGTTGTATCACACCACTAATGTGCATTCAAGTCTCCCTTCACATTTAGATTTTTTAGTTTTCATCTCATTTTACAAGCCTTACATTAATATGTTTATTAATGTGTACTGACGCTGTCCTCTCCTCAGTCTGAATTGTGAGACAGTCATATATTCAAACAGTGAAAACACTCTATATGCCAGTGTCTTCCATGTGCATTGTGGATAAAACACGTTTGCATGAGCAATACACTTACTATGCAGGTGTTAAGAGGTAATGCCCACCTCTGAAAACATAACACTTCTTTTATCCCAGTAGGTGTTACATGTTACAGTATGCTCTCACTTATCTCAAGCATTGCTATTCTGGAATATGTTTATTTTTTAAATAAAGGAATCCAATGGAATTTCCCTTTCTGTTAACAGTTAGTTGCCAGAGGACAATTCCGCATGCTGAAAGTGCCTCTGGGCTTTATCAAAGTCCTAGAATGGGTAAGTAAATTCACTTTGATTCAGATCTTTAATTTTGTGTGTATTTGTTACTTAGTTTCTGGGAGTATTTGCTATGGTGCTAAAATAGTAGGATGGGAATAGAGCATATTAGTCATCTATATTTATCTTATGACTCATATTTGGGTCTTCATTTGTGCAAACAGAATGCAGTGACTAAATACAACACTGAAAGGAAAATGTTTAACATCTCAGCTTTATCATGCAGAATTTTTGCAAATTTATGATATGTAAGTTGGCCTATATTACAGATGAACTTAAGCATGTGAAAGGAGAAATATCTCTGTCATGGCAATGGCAGTTGATGGTTGCATTTATTTCAGTTATGTTTCTCACTCAAAGCATCGTTTAACCAAATTAGCTTTTGTATTACAGCATAAATCATATTTCACACCAGACGTTTTCAGCATTGCTGTCATTATTTTTTAAAAGCAGATGCAACTGCACATGGATAACTGTAATAAAAGTACTTATTATAGAAGAGAAATTGGCACGGTGCTTCAGTTATAGAGGGAAACCTCTTGAGAATACACATATAGTGGTGCTAGAAAGTTTGTGAAACATTTAGAAATTTCTGCAGTTCAGCATAAATATGACTTAAGATCTTCAGATTTTCACACAAGATAAAACACATGAGAAAAAAATATTACATAACTACATGATATTAAATATTTTGTACACATGGTACCTTATTTATTGATTCAGCATGGCATATATTGATATTAACATCACATTAATCTGCCTTTCTCTGTTCTGTCCTATCCCTGTCTTCTCTCTATCCCTTGGGCATAATCGCTGTCCCCTCCACTCCGTTGTTTCAAATTAAAAGCCCTTTGTAGAGTTTTGCGGTTTCATGACATTTCATAAAGTTCTGAAGCAGCGGCAGCAATAATTTTGCAGCGGCGGCCTGTCACTTTAAAGTATATTACTAGCTGAAACACTGGACTCAGTCACCAGACAGTCAGATTGTGTTCAGTTAGAGGTAATTCACGACGATTGTTAACATCCCCATTAGTGGTCATCTACTTCCAGGAGTAAGACATGTCACAGTCTGAGTAACTAAAGGCCTCTCACATTGGCTAATGGAAATGTTCATGAATTCACCATCAGGAGCACAACAATGGTGCTCACGACAGGGTTGCAAGTAGTAAGCCACTGAGCTCCAAAAAGAAACATTGTTGCCAATCTGCAGTATACTAAAGATTGTGTGGACAAGCCAGATGGCAACTGGCAAAACATTTTGTGAAAATGCTAAAACAGATCTCTTTGGTTTAAATGAGGCACGTCATCTCTGCAGAAGTTAAAACACTGCATTCTAGCATAAGAACCCTACGGCATATGTGAAACATGCCCGTAAAAGTATCACCATTTGTGCCAGGATGTCTTGCCATCATTGTTGAAAAAATTTATTCTAAGTTATAGTACCAGAAAATTCGAATACCAGCAAATTCTAAAGTAAAGTGTCAGGAAATAGGTCTGCGAACTAAATCTCAAGAGAAGGTGGGTCATGCAGCAAGAAATTGACCCTAAACACACAAGTCCTTTTATCAAAGAATGGATACAGAATAACAGCGTTAATGTTTTGGAATGGCCCAGTCAAAGTTGACCGTAATTCAATAGAAATGTTGGGGAAGGCCCAGTAGTGAGCAGATCATGTGAGGAAACCCACCAACATCCCAGTGTTGAAGCTGTTCTGTATATAGAAATGGGCTAAACTACTGATCAGCAGGACTGATCAACAGTTAACATAAACATTTAATTGCAGTTATTGCTGCTCAAGGGGTCACACCGGACACTGAAAGCAAATACTCAAATACTTTTGCCACTCACCGATATGTAATATTGAATCATTTTCCTTAATAAAAAAATGACAGAGTATAGTATTTGTGTCTTATTTGTTTAACTGGGTTCTCTTTATCTACTTTTAGGACTTTTTTAGGAAAATCTGATGATGTTTTAGGTCATATTTATGCAGAAATATAGAAAATTCTCAAGGGTTCACAAGCTTCCACTGTATCAGTGTTAATTTTTAATTAAAATTACGTTTAAGCATCGTTTTAGTATAAAAACATTCAAATGTGTTGCGGTTCGCCATATAAAAGAAATGACGAACCATGTAAACAAAAATATAAATGGGTTGGGACCCAAGTGCAGTTAGCTCCAGTTGGTAATTATAACTAAAATAAAACAAAATAAATAGAAAGTGCAGTTCCTGCAGAAACTGCGAGTGTGTTGCGGCGGTGAGTGCCCCTGCGACGTGCATCAGGGACTGAGTATGTAGGTCGAAAGCCGACTGTAGTCACTGTAGTCAACTCAGGGTGCACACGGGACCAAGGCTGCTGAACTACAAAACGTTAGGTCTAAAACTGACTGAGTTACATTCATTGACCTTCCAGAGGCCCCAGTGACCTCAAGGGCAGCAAAAGCATGACATGTCACCTCAGATTGCACCCGGTATTAAGCCTGCCGAATTTCATTGCTGTACAAAAATCAACTGAGTTATGGTCAATGACCTGCCAGGGGCCCCAGTGCCAATCCTGGGCCCTCAGGGGCCCCAGGGGCATGACATTTTACCTCAGATTGCACCCGGGACCAAGCCTGCCGAATTTCTGGGACGTAGGTGGAAAATCATCTGAGTTGTGGCCACTGACCCGCCAGGGGCCGCAGTGCCCAGCCGTGGCCCTTAGGGGCCCCATGGGCATCACATGTCACCTTATATTGCCTCCAGGATCAAACCTGCAGAATTTCATGACCATAGGTCAAAAACCGACTGAGTCAGGGTCAATGACCCGGCAGCTGCCCCGTTGCCCAGCCAGGGCCGTCAGGGATTGATGACATGGGCATGACATGTCACCTCAGATTGCACCCGGGACTAAGCCTGCCGAATTTTGTGTCTGTAGGTCGAAAAACTGACTGAGTTACAATCATTGGCCTGCCAGGGGACCCAGTGCCCAGCGGGGGTGCAGAGGGGCCCCATGGGCTTCACATTTCACCTCAGATTGGACCCGGGACCAAGCCTGCCGAATTTCATGGCCATAGGTCAATAACTAACTGAGTTACAGTCATTGGCCCGCCAGGGGCCCCAGTGCCCAGCCGGGGTCCTCATGGGCCCCATGGGCATCACATATCACCTCAGATTGCACCCGTGATTAACCCTGCCAAATTTCATGGCCATAGGTGGAAAACTGACTGAGTTACGGTCATTGGCCCGCCAGGGGCCCCAGTGCCCAGCCGGGGTTCTCTGGGGCCTTATGGGCCTCCCATGTCACCCTCAGATTGCACCCGGGAACCAAGCCTGCTGAATGTTGTGGCAATAGGTCGAAAACTGACTGAGTTGCTGTCATTGGACCGCAAGGGGCCCCAGTACCCAGCCGGGGTCCACAGGGGTCCCATGGGCATCACATGTCACCTTAGATTGCACCTGGGACCAAGCCTGCCAAATGTCATGGCTGTAGGGCGAAAACTGTCCTTCCAGGTACCTCTGTGCCCTCTGTGGTACTATGCAAACAATGGACCTAATAATCAACGAAACGCGCACAGAACTGAAACGCGCTGCTGCTTTGGAACGTACAGTTGTTGCTGTCGCTCGATTTAAAGTCATTTTGCGCTGTTGTTTCTAATTTTTTGCTCTCATATTAAAGATAGTGCTGTCACTCCATACTAATGGGTGTAATTTCAGCTCTGAAGTGCCTGTCTGTTTGAATGAGAGCAGCTGTGAGTCTGTGGGCGTGGCCTGCGAGTGTGTGTGTGTGTGAGAGAGGGGAGACACAGCGTCTGTCCTCAGCCATGTTTAATGTAAACTCTCTGTGTCAGACCTCTCAAACAAACGGTCATAACTTCAAAAATAATTAACATATCACTTATCTGAAAAGCTTGTGTCGGAGAGGACCCCTTGCTGATCGCTCTGACCTAAAAAAACGTGTGGATTGATGAGAAAATGGCCGAGTTATGACAAGTTAAATACGACATGAAAATGAAAGTGAATGAGAGCCTTATCAGTATGTAGTCCCGAACAAATCGTCGTAACTCGAAAAATAATTTGTTGAACGACGAGATATCTGGATGTGTCATGAAGGGGAAGTATCTCTACCATTTGAAGTTTAAATGGAGTTTTTAGGTGAAAGTATAATGATTTTACACACGTTTGTTCTGCGAAAAAGTGACTGAATGTACGTGTACAATGTCAGTTTCAAGCGATTTTGGACCTCTCAAACAAATGGTCATAACTCGAGAAATATGTAACCAATCAATTATCTGAAAAGTTTGTGTGAGAGAGGACCCCTTGCTGATCGCTACGATATAAAATGATGTGGATTGACGAAAAAGCCTCAGTTATGACAGGTTAAACACAAATGAAACTGTGGAAAAAGCCGCCTCGCAGTTCCGAAAATTAACATAGCTGTTGTAGCAAACTAAGACTACACTTTAATTGGATTAATTTTAATTAAACTTTATTAATTAAAATATATAAATTTATTAATAATTAAGAAAAAGGGGCACCACCCATCTTTTATAATAATGATTATATTAAATAATTATATAACTGAATAATTCACTGGTAGATTTGGAGACCAGTTAAGAGGGAGCAACAACTTGATCAGTCTAGTCCTTAATAGTGAATTCAAAGTATATTTCTCCACCTGTGAATGAATGAACTCTCCACACCAGGGTGGCAAATCAAAAGGTTTATAAACAGTTTCTTACTACAACAAGGCAAATACCACAGATTATCTAAAGGTAAATACGAGTGTATCACATAGTTAAAATCTTAAAATGACGATGAACAGGTATAATCACATATGGAGAACAGGGAATAATGCAAGCGTACACATTACAGTAATACATCAGAAACCAAGATGACTCTGATAATTACTAACGTTGCATTGTTACTGGTACCTTAATTACGTTGAATTGGGATAGTAATGGTAAAAATTACTTAGGCCGTGAATATGTCTATGTTGAGGCGTGGTTTTAGACTGAACGCAAGATTTCAACAATCCGGGACCCAGATAACACACCAAAGCGTACTACCTGCCTCTTTGCGGCTCACGCGAAGAAGATGGAACGGAGCGGGCCTCATGCCGTCGTCCGAGAGTCAGCACGGAGAAACGGCAGCAATCTCTCTTCTGATGAAGGCCCCGGTTGTTGACCTCGTGATGATCGCTACCAGCCCTTTCAGCTTTCGTCGGGCAACGTGTGTGTCGCTGCCTCGCTTCGGTTCGGCTTCTTCCCTGCGTTGGTGGTCCTGGGGCAGGACATAAGGAGTTGTCCTTACTTAGCAATGAGAAGCTGACTCCTCAGTAAAGCTCCCTATCGTGGTTGTGTCTTATTTCACCATATGAGCCACAGATGTTCTAACTTGGATTAATAATATTCCTACATATCTAAAAGAGATTAAAAGTATCACATAATAACCAAAAAAAATCAAAGTTACAAGTTTAGATGCAGACTTTGTTGGAAGGTTCAAATGATCAAAGGCACCTTGAATTGATAACCTAGAACATTGTTAAAGCATTCTAACTACAGCATAGGCATTCGCTATACTTTAACTAAACAATAATATGATTAATACAAGATGTAGGAAATGGTACATTGTAAATAACTTCATGTTTGTTCTTTATAAGTATGCACAAGTATTGAAACCCGATCGATCAAAATACAGGGATGACTATGCTATCATTTCTATATATCATAATGATCAACACAACACAACGGGACCGTATTACATATAGAACGGTCGCTATACTAAACATTAACCAAGTGGATATGAGATACATAAATCAGTAACATACATATGTATAATATATATAATTATATGTGTGGAAATGACGAAATATCCTTTATCCACTCTTTGGATGAATCATTTAAATGCATAGTGTGTTTAGACTTCACTATCCAAAAATCATTTGTTATGTAATTAAAAGGTTTCGATGAAGATAATCTGTTCCCAGAAAAAGTTGAATACAATTATTAAAGTTTGTCTCAGAACAAAAGCTTGATAATTTCTTGGTGTCATAAATCCAGGGGTGTCTTTCTGGCGCCAGGCTGAGAGGTCATAAACGCAACCTAGGTAGAAGGAAGTCGTTAATTTTGCAACAGTCAGAAGAAAATTGAGAAAGCTTGGTGGCCTGGACCGTTGAAACCCCCTTCTTAAGATTAGCACATGGACTTAGTTTATGATTGGAGATGTCGAACGTTGTATGTCTGTTTGAACAGATGTCCAATTCCGTTGGTTTCAGAAAGAGTCAACCGTTGGAGTCAAACGGTGGGGGGTAAGATCCTGTCCAGATGTTGGGCCTTCTTGCATTCCAAGATGTTGTAAAGTTTATGACTTGGGGGAAGAAGGTAAAGAGAGGGAGATACAGCGATCACGCTACACTGTCAATGAGGGAAGTTTTAGTCCCTAGTCCCGAACAAATCGTCATAACTGGAAAAATAATTTGTTTAGCGATGTAATCTTTTGATAAATTATGAAGAGGAAGTATCTCTACCATTTGCAGTTCAAATGGAGTTTCTAGGTGAAAGCATCTGGGTTTTAGACACATTTGTTCAGTGATAAAGTGCATTAATCGATTTTCACTCAAGGCTAGAGTGTGCCACTGTACCTAGTGGCCTAGAGAATGAATGGAGTGATTTTATAGAGTGATAGAAAGTGTTCAAAGAGTGCAATCTGTGTGAAACTTGACCTGAGGGTTGATGGTGAACCCAGGTCCGAGCATATCGAGTTTCGTATTTGTAGGTCAAAAATTGTCCGAGTTACGGCAGTAAAAAAAAAAATCCCATGCAAGTGAATGGGAATTTTTTTTGCAGAAATGCGAGTGTAGTGTGCGAATGCAACAACATTTCTCTTAGCTATGAACAAGCACACTTCTCTGGAACATGCCGGACGTTTTGGTGTTTGTCCCGTGTCGATATCTCAAACTGTAGGAGGAGATACGTACCGAAAATCAGGTGGAAAACTAAAAATCGAAGAACAATAAAAGGAAACCAAACTGAAGATAAAATAAACAAATAAAACAAAATAAAAGAAAATGCACGCCGTAAGTGTATCGTGCTGCTTTTCCGAGCGTGCTTATGGCGTACCAACTGGAGGTAACTGCACTTGGGTCATTTCTTTTACATGACAAAACGTAACAGAATGCAGCGACTAACTATGGGACCCAGCGTTAGCTCCTGGACCTCCAATTTGGAGGTCCCCAGTCGCCACGGTCGGCGGGTTTCATTACCCGGGTCCCGACTGGTTTTTGGGGGGCCGTTTAGTGACTTCGGCCAGGTCACTGAATTTTTTACCTATCCTGACCCTTCCAAATGGCCCACCCCTCGCCGCCGTAACCGTCGGCATCCATCTGGGGTTCAGGTAGTCCTTGATGTCCCCACTGTCTACCTGGACCCCCAGCCACTTATTCCTGCCCCGGAACCATCTACTGTTTTTAACATCTTTCAGGGTTCCTGGGGGGTGCAGGAATACGTGACAGAATTCCGTGCCCTGGCTGCGGTGAGCGGCTTACATGAGTTGTCTCTCATTGAGCCCTTTAGATTGGACCTCAATGAGGAGGTGGATATCGAGCTGTGTTTCCTCCTACCTGCCTCTTCCCTTGACCACCTGTTCGAGCTGCCCAGGTTGATGGAGGTCCGCCTCGTACAGCGTGGAAGGAAGAGGACGGGCCTTGTTTCCAGTAGCTCGAGTCCACACGGTCTCACGCTTGGGCATTTAGCGCCGCCCCGCCCTGATCAAGAACGCGCCACGCTCATAAGCTCTGGGAATGAGCATGTAGCGCCCCCTAGTTCTGAACCAGAGCTCGTCGCGCCCGTGAGCCCCACATCTGAGCAAATAAGCTCCATGCCGGGATATTTAGCTCCGTCAAACCCCGTTCAAGAGCACGCTGCGCTCGTAAGCTCTGAAGTTGAGCATTCAGCGCCCCCTAGCTCTGAACCTGGGCTTGCCGCGCACGTAAGCTCTGCACCTGGGCAGTTTGACCCCGTGCCTGAGCATTTAGCGCCCCCTAGCTCTGTACCTGGGCTCGCCGCGCCCGTTGGCCCCGTGTCTGAGCAACTAAGCTCCACGCCTGGGCATTTAGCACCACCAAGCCCTGTTCATGAGCACATTGCGCTCGTAAGCTCGGAAAGTGAGAATTTATCGCCTCCTAGCTCTGAACCTGGGCTTGCTGTGCTGGTAAGCTCTGAGCACCTGGGCAGTTTGACCCCGTGCCTGAGCATTTAGCACCCCCTAGCTCTGTACCTGGGCTTGCCGCGCCCGTTGGCCCCGTGTTTGAGCATGAAAGCTCCATGCCTGGGCATTTAGCGCCGCCAAGCCCTGTTTATGAGCATGCCGCGCTCTTAAGCTTGGAAAGTGAGCATTTAGCTCACTACTGACTGGCCTACTGACGCCTCACCCTCAACCCCGAGCGGGTGAGACAGGCTAGAGAAGGGGTTTATCCCGCTTGGGGGCGTTGGGACGGGGGTACTGTCGGGGGGGGGGGGGGGGGGGGGGGTACTGTAAGGGATCACTCTCTGGCCGCTAATGGCCAGGAGTTATCCCGGTTTGGTGGCGTGAGCAGGACCCAAAGCGCTGCTGGCACACCGGAGGCACGCCGTAAGCGCGTGCATTTTCTTTTATTTTGTTTTATTTGTTTATTTTATCTACGGTGCCCACTCACACCTGATTGCAATCCCATTGATTGAAAACACCTGACTCTGATTTCACATTCAAATTAACTGCTAATCCTAGAGGATCACATACTTTTGCCACTCACTAATATGTAATATTGGATCATTTTCCTCAATAAATAAATGACCAAGTATAATATTTTTGTCTCATTTGTTTAACTGAGTTCTCTTTACCTACTTTTAGGACTTGTGTGAAAATCTGATGATGGTGTAGGTCATATTTATGCAGAAATATAGAAAATTCTAAAGGGCTCACAAACTTTCAAGCACCACTTAGTCTAGTATTGTTTCATATACAGTGGTACTTTAGATCTCGTAGTTAATTCATTTCAGAACACATGTCGACAAAAAACGTCGAGTACCGAGCAAATTTTCCCATAAGGAATAATGTAAATTGAATTAATCTGTTCCATACCCCCAGAAAATCCACCTGTAAAAGGCACCTATAGGTGGAGATTTTGCCTCATTATAAGTAATGATAAGTAAATTAATGTTTGAAACACTTACATTAACCTACAGTTGGCCAAAATCATTAAACACAAAGCTTATTTTATGATAAAGTGTTGATAAATCTCATGTAATTTTAGCAGAGTAAAAGAAAAAACACTTGGTGAACTCAGAGTGCTGGCATAGGTGCTAAGCTAACTGCAGCCTGTGTTCTAGAGCATTCAGTTCTTGTTTTGCTTTTATAAACTAACCTTTTTAGGTCCCATGGAGACTCATTTGCTCTATGAATACAGTACTGTAGATGTAAAAATAAAGTAAACACAATAAACACAGTGGAGATCATCTCTGATCAAAGCTATTGTGAACCTAAATTACTGTGTACTGAATCGTGAATCATCAATCATGAATAGAGTTTCAGCTGAAATGAATCGCACGGATTGATTCATACACGTTTAAGCAAGTGCGCCGAGTACAGAGAAACTGATGAGGACTGAGACAAAATTTGGTCGAGAACCATGGTACCACTGTACTTGGCTTTCAATTCTTGCTCTGTCTGACATGCACTATTTTTTTTATTGAACTGTTCCACTTTACAAGTCTCTATTTGCTTAAGGGTTTTGGTTTGGGTCTCAGTTGGCATTTCATCTCAGCTGCTTGAGTTCACTGATTTTGAAACCGTTTGGTACAGTCATGTGCTCTAAATCTGGTGGTACCAGTGAGCATCTGATTAGAATTGGGTTCCACTGTGTGACAGATGGCTCTAGATAACAGGGCCCTGGATATGACATTTTGTACCCCTATTTTCTTTCAGCGCCTGTTTGAGCTGCCGCCCACACCACATTACATGTAGTGACTCAGTCTCACTGATTTAAGGAAGGCCAGGGAAGGCATGCTTCTTGTTTGCCCTCTGATGCTGGAGAGTAGCTTCTGAAAGTTCCTTTAAATGCACTGGATTAATGATATCTATGATATCATACTTAATATACATAAAACACATGATCCAATGCTAATGCTTGCAGATCACATTTTATTCCCTACTGTACAATGTGTTTGTGTATCTGCCAGTTCTTCAGGTTATCAGTAACTAATCGCAGCACATTTTACCCAATCAATCATATACTACTAAATTTAATATTCTCTGCTTTCTTTGCTTCATCTTCAGGTGTTTGCCATATTTGCCTTTTCCACCTGCGGAACCTACTCAGGCTCCTTTCGCATGAAGGTGGAGTGCAAAAACAGATCAGAAAGTAACTTGAAAATTGACGTGGACTTTGAATACCCCTTCAGGTAAAATGCACATTCTGAGCTGTGGTCTTTTTTCCAAATGAAATTGTCACATGGAGTGATGATTAAATAAAATTTATGTAAGGATATTTTGGACATTATTGACATATATTTAGATATAAATATGAGCTTAATATACAATTTTACCTACGCATGGGTTGTTCCAACAGATCACCTCCAAGTAAATGAGTTATGGTGATCTAATCAGCTGCTTTTCATTTCATTTTCATTAAAAAAGCTGTTAATTCTGATATCTAGAAGGATTCTATGACCTAGTTTGATTACAGAAATTAAAGAAAGAAAGAGAGACTTAAGGTAGTAGCATTGCAGTTGTCCAAGCAGGATTATCTCACTCGTAAAAGGCTTGTTTTGGAATTACAAATTTATTTTCCTTTAAAAAAGCAATGTCACAAGTAATGTTATTATTATTGTCAAATTGGTAAAGGAGACTTTGCATTTGACTCGGCATTATGGCATTATTGTGTCACAAGGGGGCACTTCCTGGTCTGTATGTGCTATGACAGACACAGCCCCCTAGACCCCAACAAGCTCTGAAACTCGAAAGGTGGAATCCCCTGGCAAAGTGCAGCACAGACACAGACAGACAGATAGCACTGAAACTCATTCCTGACCCAGGACACTGTCGACGTGAAGTCACCCATCAGACTAGCACAAGTAACTGGACTCAACTCAAGACCGGCATGGAGGGAACCAGAGGAACTCAGGGAGAGTTGGTAGAGAGAGCACTGGTTCCCAGTGCTGAGCCTTTCTGATTTGTGGTATTCTGTTTGACAATGGTGCTTTGGGTGAGAGTTGAGTTCTGGTGCTCTCTGTACTTTGCCTTCCACCTTACATGTTTCAGATCTCTTCATATGTACTATATTTTAAGATAGCTGTAATAAAAATAATGGGTTAATTTACATACATTGGGGCAAAAAAGTATTTAGTCAGCCACTGATTGTGCAAGTTCTCCTACTTAGAAAGATGAGAGAGGTCTGTAATTTTCATCATAGGTACACTTCAACTATGAGAGACAAAATGAGAAAAAAATCCAGGAAATCACATTGTAGGATTTTTCAATAATTTAATTGTAAATTTTGTGGAAAATAAGTATTTGGTCAATAACAAAAGTTCAGCTCAATACTTTGTAACATAACCTTTGTTGGCAATGACGAGGTCGAACGTTTCCTGTAAGTCTTCGCCAGGTTTGCACACACTGTAGCTGGTATTTTGGTCCATTCCTCCATGCAGATCTCCTCTAGAGCAGTGATGTTTTGGGGCTGTCGCTGGACAACACGGATTTTAAACATGCTCCACAAATTTTCTATGGGGTTGAGGTCTGGAGACTGGCTAGGCCACTCCAGGACCTTGAAATGCTTTTTACGGAGCCACTCCTTTGTTGCCCGAACGGTGGGTTTGGGATCATTGTCATGCTGGAAGACCCAGCCATGTTCCATCTTCAGTGCTCTCACTGGTGGAAGGAGGTTTTGGCTTAAAATGTCACGATACATGGCCCCATTCATTCATCAGGTCCCTCCGTGTAGTTCTGGGATTTTTGCTCACCGTTCTCATGATCATTTTGACCCCATGTGATGAGATCTTGCGTGGGGCCCCAGATTGAGGGAGATTATCAATGGTCTTCCAATTTTCTTACAATTGCTCCCACAGTTGATTTATTCACAGCAACCTGCTTGCCTATTGTAGATTCACTCTTCCCAGCCTGGTGCAGGTCTACAATTTTCTTCCTGTTGTCCTTCGACAGCTCTTTTGTGTGAGGCTGTGGACAGGTGTCTTTTATAGAGATAACGAGGTCAAACAGGTTCCATTAATACAGGTAATGAGTGGAGGACAGAAGAGCTTCTTAAATAAGAAGTTACAGGTCTGTGAGATCCAGAAGTCTTGCTTGTTTGTTATTGACCAAATACTTATTTTCCACCATGATTTACAATTAAATTCTTTAAAAATCCTACAATGTGGTTTCCTGGATTTTGTTTTTCTCATTTTGTCTCTCATAGTTGAAGTGTACCTATGATACTTGTACAATCAGTGGCTGACTAAATACTTTTTTGCCACACTGTATTATAAGTAAACACACAATAACTTAGTAGAGACACGGTGTCTACACAAAGGCTATAACTCAGCTTGCACACTACCATGTTAAAGAGTATTTTCAATTTACTAGTAACAATACTTGGTGGTGTACTAATTTAAAACACCACTCAGTACGCTAGATGCAGTTTGAGGTGTAAGCAACTTTAGCCACATATACTGTGTGAGAGAGAGTGAGAGAGAGAATTATGCTATTGTCAGGCCACTGCTTTGTTTGTTTATGGATTTACTTCAGCCTTACAAAGCAGATATTTCCATCTGCCTTTCTCCAGGCTTCACCGAGTCTATTTTGATGCTCCGTCCTGCAAGGGACAATCTCAGCGTTTCTTTCTTGTGGGTGATTACTCCTCCTCTGCTGAGTTCTTCGTCACAATCGGTGTCTTTGCTTTTCTATACTCAATGGCAGCTCTTAGTGTCTATGTATTTGCCTTTGAGAAATACCGTGAGAACAGCAAGGGACCACTAATTGTAAGTTTGCTTTATTCACCATTTGTTCCACTAATGTAAAATGTCCCCTTTTACAGGGTATGATTTTTTTTGTGAAATTACCTGTGAATCTGATGCTGTGTGTTAGATTACAGATTCTAAACCAGCTGACAGTGATAATAGGCCAAATGAATGCATAATACAAATGAATGCTTAAAAATGAAGGCAGTCCAACATGAACTTGTTTGTTTCAGGATCTTGGTGTGACTAGTGTGTTCGCCTTCATGTGGCTGGTGAGCTCAGCGGCATGGGCAAAGGGTTTGTCAGATGTAAAAACAGCCACGGACCCAGAGAAGGTAGTTGAACTCATCCCAGCATGTGAAATGGAGTCTACCGTTTGCAGAGAGGTTCACGACCCCGTTATGTCTGGCCTTAACACTTCTGTGGTGAGTGGAGTTTGAAAGCTCAGCTGGGCTTTACGTCTGTAGTCTTGAGAACAGCAAACACTGTCTATCGGTATTGGCCAAAGTAGCCATGATACTGCAGTGTTTTCTATACATTGATTTTTTTAATAGCAGCTTTGACTGCCACATATTGATTATCTTTTCATTTTATTTAAGATGGATAAGATCTTATTTCAGAGGGCAGCACGGTCACCTCACAGTGAGAAGGTCCTGGGTTCAATCCCAGGTGGAATGGTCTGGGTCCTTTATGTGTGGAGTTTGCATGTCCTCCCTGTGTTCGCGTGGGTTTGCTCTAGGTACTCTGGTTTCCTCCCACAGTCCAAATACATGTGTGTTAGGTTAATTGATGTCTCTAAAGTGGCTCTAGTGTGTGAGTGTGTGTATGAGCGTGTGAGTGTATTTGCCCTATGATAGATTGGTGCCCTTTCTAAGGTTGTTCCAGGACACGGTTTGTGTTCTGTGCCGACGGCTAGGCACCAGCTCTCCGGAAACCCTGTCCAGGAGTAAGTGCATAAGAAAGTGAATGGATGAAAATCTGATTTCACTGTAGAGCACATTGAGTTGGTCTCTCTCTCTCCATCTATCTCACACATACACACACACACACACACACACAGATTTATGGAATGAGAAACTGTCTTTTATGTGACAGCGCATTGTTTTTACAATGCGAGCAGGTATTTCAGACGAGAGCATGGAACTGAGAAGCATGCAGAAACTATAAGGGGCTGTGGGAAGCAAGCACATTTAACTGGTGCGCTGTGTTGCAAATACGCAGTTCTTGTTTCTCTGCTTGTTCAAAGCTATAATGGTTTAACAGGTGATCTGTGACTGACTGACACATCTGGTGGTTCTGTAATAGGATCTAAAGCTGTTCTGTAGGGAAAACATTGTCGTCAGGCACAGCAACCATGTAAAGTTAAATAGGCACTAAGGTATAGGTGAATGTGCTAACTTTACTTCCCAACCTGCACAATTTTGACTACTATATTACTACATATGTGATATTACTTATCGCTACTTATGTTACACAGTATTACTACTTGCATTTTAGAATATTGTTCAGGTTACACTTCAGCTGCTCTTAGATGTTGTATTAGCCACTATTGTTGTTGTGTTTTCCCAACTATGATGCCTTCCACTCTGTCAATCCAGGAAGTGAGAAAAGGGTCCTTTAACTTAAAAATGTAAACAAACATGAGATACGATATTTGGAAATAAACATCACAGTTAATTTGCTTTAAAGTCAAAAGAGATGACCAGCAGGAAATAAGTACTGAGGTGAACTTAAGCAGTGTACATTGTTATGATTCCAGGTCTTCGGCTTCTTGAACCTGATCTTGTGGGCAGGCAACATATGGTTTGTGTTTAAGGAGACAGGCTTTGTTGCACCTTTCATGCGCCAACCACCTGCTCAGGAGAAGCAGCCAGCCCCTGATTCATATGTGCAGCAGGGCTATGGCCAGCAGGATTCTTATTCAGCCTCCCAAGGTGGATATCAGCCCGATTACACCCAGCAAGGCTACAATCAAGGGGGAGAGTATGGCCATGGTGGATACAACCAGCAGGGGGCACCCACCTCTTTTACCAATCAGATGTGAGGAAGGAGTTGAGAGGAGGTGGACAGAGGCTGGTGAGTTCTGGTGTAGGAAGTGGAAATTACTGGCTGATTATTAGATGTCTTATATAGTTGTGGTGGTTCAGTATGTAGTAAAGTTTGTGTAATTTTACACAACTTCTGGGTCGACTAATGAAGCCTCTCGGTATATTAAACTGTTTACTAGTAGGCTTGGGCCGATAAGCAAGGTTATTGCTTATTTACGTTTACAAATTATTGTTCTTTCATTTTCATGTTCCATTTTTATGTAGTACGTAATTAGTAGTATGTAGTGTATTTTTATGTAGTACTTAATTATAAACTATACATACAGAACATCCACTAATTAACTTTACATATACAGTGCCCTTACCCTTAGTAAAGATGAGTTTAAAGGGTTATAAGAAAGAAAGCTTTTGGTGAATTAGCTTATTCTCACACACACAAACAAGAGAAAAATCCAACCTTAAATTGCAGTAAATTTAGTCTCGGAAATAACAATCCCTTATCAAGAAATTTTTTTTTTAACAAAAACACACGTGCCACAACAGTTGGCACCCCTACATTTAATATTTTGTACAAACTCCCTTTGCCCACAAAGTCTTCTCCTGTAACATCTAATACAGCTGGAGCATGCAGCACAGGGTTAACCTAAGTAAAGAATGGTTTGAAATCATACCTCTTTACAGAATCTCTCCTGATCATACAGGGATCCAGGTCCTTTCTTGTGCACTCTCCTCTTAAGCTCACCACCTTTAGCTCAGGTTTCAAGGGTTTTAGATTGGGTACTGAGGTGACCTTGGCAGAAGTTTCATTTTGTGTTCATAATTGATCTGAAGATATGTTTTGGATCATTGTCCTGCTGGAAGATCAATCGATGATCCAATTTTAGTTTTTTTTGCAGAGGCAGACAGATTATGATTTTAAATATCCTGGTATTTCATAGAGTCATGATGCCATGTAACCTAACAAGGTTCTCAGGGCCTTTGGAGGGACAGCAGCACCACAACATCACAGACCCTCCTCAATACTTAACAATGGGCGCCTGGTTCTTTTAAATACAGACCTTTTTATGCCAATCTGCATTGAGTATTTGTTGCCATAAAGCTCAAATTTAGTTTAATCTGACTGTAGAACACAGTTCCAGTCAAAGTCACATTCATTTACATTTGTGGTTAGATAATAGGAAAGGCTTTTTTCCTGGCAAGACTTCCAAATAATCTTTTGGCATGAAGGTGCTGGTTGATGGCAGCTTTAGGAGACTTAGTGACTCCGACATCCTACTTTTTTCTCTATTTCTCAACATTGATTCATGGGGATTTATTTTTTTGCCTCTATTACTATCCACTTCACTGTGTGTGGGGACAAAATAAACTTGGGTCTTTGTCCAGACAAGTTTGTCACATTGGAACTTTTTATTATTAAAAGGATTAACTGTAGATATGAGCGTCTTCAGGTGAGTAGCTTTATTTATAGCCATTCCCTGACTGCTCTACACACTTTTTGTTTATTTGAATTACGTGTTGTCAAGTCTTTCCCTAGTTGAACAATGTCCAAAAGAATTTTAGACTCTGTGTCACCTCGTATATATACCTCAGTGAAATAGGAAGTCATAGTTTACAGCTTGAAAGTTCCTAGACACTCTGATCAACTTAAAAAGGTGAAATATAAATAGAAAAAATAGAAATGCTTCAATTGAAATTGAATTTCTAGGGCTGGGGTGTCAATAAATTTTATTTTGTTTTAATAATTATTTCATGAGTAGGGATTTCTTGATTTTTCCTCAGACTAAATATGCTTTTAATTAAAAACTCTCATTGTTTCAGTGTGAGATTAAGCTAATTCACCAAAAGCTGAATTTAATTTAACCATTTTTTTTACTAATCTTTACAAGGGATGCCTAAAACTGTGGAGAGGACTGTATAAACTGTACAAGAATGGAAGATTAATGAGGATAAATTAATGTGTCTTACAGGGGATGTTAACTGCAGTGGCAAGTTATAGAAGCCAAAAGATATACTGTTCAGATCCTGGTACCCTATGTTGCCTGGAAAACAAATTTAAAACAAACACAAAGGTGGAAAAAATAAGGTTAAAAACATAGGTGCATGAGATGTACTAACTTATAGTTATAGGTAACTTATAGTATAGATGAAATAAGATTAAATAAAGGATAAAAAGTTGAGTTTAGGAACTTCTCTAGATTAATTAACTACAACTCTACAAACAAACAGGTTTCTTTTGGTTTGACTGCTGTGGTGCACAAGAGCTCTGCAAGCAGTTCACCAAACAGCAAGTCAGCCCAGAGACAGTTTGTTGACAGTAACAAATGTTCTACCCTGTCAAACTGGCAGGCTAACTACCTCATTAAGCTGACTTCTCAGTCTGCAAAGGAAAATCTGCACATCTCTTGCCTTCAACGAACAGTGACGTGGCGATGCTGAAATCATGGCGTTGGCCCATTCAGCTGGCAGAATAACTGCAGAAATGTTACAATAATTTAAACACAACAGTTCAGATAATATAGAAATCATAAAAAATTATGTGATACAAGAATCTAATCCAGGTATTAATTAAGCTATATGGTAGGGGTGTACCAATAAACCTTGACACAATATATCAAGATGAAAAATGTAACAATGTGCATTGTGCGTTTTGAAATTGTTTGCTGTTACTACTATGTCTTTCCTACACTCTATTTCCCAGCATGTATCACTTCCGTCACATGTTACCCTGCATCACACACTCCATCATCTGTTTCCTCAGTCACTGGTAATGCGCACCAGTTCCTTGTTTGGCTATTATCATCACAGTTATTTAAACGCTACCCTTTGACTATATACTCTGTTACTGAGTGCATGTTTTCATACCCGGTTTTTCTTTCCAGTCTACATACCCTACTCCATTTCCTGACTCTGTTCACAGTGTTTTGACTCGTCATGCTCTACCATTTGGTACCTGTGCTTGGATATTTTCGAATCCGCTTCTTGCATCCGCTTCCTATTTCTGCCTGTTATGACAGAAAACTTTGCCATCAAGAAGACAGCAAAAGCCAGTTTTGTTCTGGACATGATCGCTGTGCATGGTCAGCTACTGGGCTGGCAGCAGCAGCAGGCAGCAGTGTTCTCATGGTCCATCACTGAGTCCAGTCCTGACTGTGGGTTTGTGCCCCACTTATCCCAGCCGTCCAGGGATCCACTTAGCAGCTCTCCTAGCTCCCCACTGCTCTGTCCAGTTTGGTTCATGCCCCAGCAGGTTAACTTATAACACTACCAATATGATGCAGCATTTATAGCACAATCAGAGTGAAAAGCTGTTGTCACTGTTTTAAACATGTTTACAATGTTAACTCCCCGATCTTAGTCATTTAGTTTATTTGCAGTGTATTTTTGTTTTGAAATTTACACAGATAAGAAATTGCCCATTATTCTGCGTTGTTTACGCTTCAGAAATCAGAAGTCATTTTTCCTCAATTAAATTTCGGTTAAAATATTGTGAGAATATCAAATCATTGTCCAAGTATTGTGAATTGAATTGAATTGCGAGTGTATTGTCACACCCCTAATATATGGTACCGTATTTTCCGGGCTATAAAGCGCACCGGGTTATAAGGCGCAATATCAATGATCGACTGCTAACGGATCTATTTTCATACATAAAGCGCACCGGGTTATAAGACGCATTAAATGAAACAAAACTCTTAAGTTCCGTCGGAAGCTCAGTTTGGTCTTTACCTGGCGCAGGGCGTCTTCTTGCTTCCTCCACTTCCGTATCATTGATTCGTTAATGTTGAATTCTCTCGCAGCTGCTCTATGTCCATGTTGTACTGCGTGACTGATAGCGTTTGTGTTTGAAATCCGCTTCGAAAATAAATGAATGAATGCACGTACCCTAATGCTGAAGCACATACCGTATTACTCCGCTATGCTGCGCACTACGGTTGCCATAAGCTTCGTAACCTACCAAGACCGTGATAAAACATTTTGACAGATTTATGAGCGCCGTGTACCATCTACAATCGGTTCTAGGTCAGAAAGCACAACCAGAATTAATTCATACATTAGGTGCACCGCATTTTAAGGCTCACTGTCGATTTTTGAGAAAATTAAAGGATTTTAAGTGCGCCTTATGGTCCAAAAAATACGGTAATTATATAACTGTTGGAAAAATACATGAAATGTTGTTAGACTTTATCCTAATTGCAATTGGATCACAATAATATAATTTATCACAACAATTCTTAAGACAATATTTGTCAAAATTTCCTTATCGGCCCAAGCCTGTTTGCTAAACACATCATTTTGTACTGTTGTCTTATCTATTGTGCATTTTACCCACAGCCTTTGTGCTTTGTTCTTACCCTTTACCTCTTACCATTTCAGTCTCTGTCTCTCTCCACAGAAAGAACGTGATTAAGATAGTGTGGTACCTGCACCCTACCCAAACATTCACACTTCTCAGTCCGTGTGTTTGTGCATATGTCTGTGGATGTAAAGATGGGGGGAGGAAAATGAGTGGATGTCTATAAATACAGAGTGCTTTAGGGCATAGGAAGAAATTATATGTGCTGTTTTTGTGATGTATAAAATAAATTAAAATGTTGAGTATGATCAGGTGACGAAACACCAAAATAAAAAGGATATATAAATTATTGCTATATACATTTTGATTCAATAATGTTGATGGTAAACTGAAAGAATATATTTGTCTGTGTAGTATAAAAATTATATTGGTATGGGATTTAGATCTAGAGATGTATGATTATGGTAACTGTACAAAATTAGCTCTGGACCCAGTGGTAATGGCTTTCTGATACCATTAGTTTTAAGATGCAGGTTTAATAGATATTCACTGAAGTACTGAAGTTGTATGATTTTCTGTGGATATTTGTTTTTCTTTATTTTCAGACCATTTATTTATTTTTTTATATTAAATAATTATGCTGTGAGCAATAAGTTGTCTGCCACCAGGTTGTTAGGAAAACATGGAGGATATTTCTTTCTTTCTGAATTTTAGTTTCTTCTCTTAAATCTCTGTACTACAGGAAACACATCTAGTAAGTTCGCGTGGTTTGAGTAGCTACACACTACGGTTCCTCTGCTATGCTGCTTCAGTGTGTTAGTGCTGTTTGATTGAAAGCTGGCTTGACTTTATTGTGTAGTGTTGACAGCAGGCAATCCAGTCCTATTTTTTGAATTGGTGGTTGTTTAGAGTTTCAATTTCTCCAATTTGTACCATTTTCTTTTTTTTTTCCTCCCTCTCATGCAAAACTCTTTAAGAGTTGGAATTACTGGTTTGATCTCAGTATAGTTATACAATTATTAATTTATGTATTTAATTGTTTATTTATTTTATTTGATCTAATTAAAATACTATGGAACACATTGGTGAAGTCAGTGATGTTATCACATTTTACAGTTAGCTTTTCCAAATATATAAATAAATAAATATGAGCCCATGTCTGCGTAATTGACATTGATACAGAAACCACTTTCTCAACAGCATCACTTTCTCATGGCATACACACTGATATGTTTTAAAATTGCATACTTATAACACTCTGGCTGAGAAAAAGGGTGATGTACTGTAACAGGACTGAAAAGCAGTTCAGTCTTTTACAATCAGTGCTTTTATTTGTAATTAATTTGGTAGATATTATCATGATGAGTAGTCATGCATGAACAGATGCTCATATGTCTAGTTTGCTCAAATTTAGGCCCGAATCTCATCCAATACTTGCATAATGGTCCATGGATACAAGGCTGAACTGTTTTCGCTTCAAGTAGAACTAGACAGCCTGTGAATCTGATTAGCACTCCTTTCTTCCTTTTCTTCTCACTCGCTCCCTCTGCTCTATCCTATTCCTTTCTTCCTATGAATATACTATTTAACTGCTCCATTGTAACTGGTGTTTGGTATGTCTTGTGAAACTCTTGATGCCTTTGGTTTGTGCTGTATCTACTGTGTACAATATATTCTTAGCGTTCAAATGATGTTGATGACAATGAATATGACCATGCTGAAAAATCACCAAAATTTCCCCGAAATTATGTTGTATTGTTCTATGGATTCAGTGAAGGGAAAATTCAATAAAGTAAAAGTTATGCTGTGGAAAAATGGTCTCCTTCCTTCCTCCGCTTGGATCAGGTATACCCACTCACCCGCACTCACTCACACAGTGCCCATGCCAGTCTCTCCTTTCTCTCACGTTCGGATTTGCATTCATCCTAACTCTCTGAACCTGTCTTCATCACCTGCATACATCCTTCAGTCACAAACTATCCATCTAGCCATCAGAAAATGGTACACTGTGGTCATAAATGGATGGACGTGGTCAGCAATAATACTCGGGTAGGCTGTGGCGTTTACATGAAGCTCAGTTTGTATTAAGGGGCCCAAAGTGTGCCAAGAAACATTACAACACCACCACCAGCCTGAACAGTTGATCAAAGGCAGGATGAGTCCATGCTTTCAAGTTGACCAATTGACCAATCTTCCATTGACCAATTTTGGTGAACGTGTGTGAATTGTATAGCCTCAGTTGCCTGTTCTTAGCTACAGGAGTGGCATCCAGTGTGGTCTTCTGCTGCTGAAGCCCATCTGCTTCAAGGTTTGACGTGTTGTGCATTGAGAGATACTCTTCTACATACTGTGGTTGTAACGAGTTGTTATTTCAGTTATTTTTGCCTTTCTATCACCTCAAACCAAAACTTCAACAGAAGAGACAGGCTCTGGCCATTGTCTTCTGAACTCTGGCATCAAGAAAGCATACCTAATAAAGTGGCCTGTGAGTGTATGTACCAGTGCGCTACAACATTGGGATCAAAACATTTAACAAACAGGTTGTTCCAGGTTTTATCAAGAATAATGCCAAGAAGTTTAAATAGTCCAAATTATTTCAGCTACATTTGCAGTGAGCTGACATTCAAAATTATTTCACACATTTTATTAAAAATGCTATGACAATTACTTTGGTTGTAAAGAGGGTGAATAGGATAAAAGCTGGGCCCTATATTCCATATGTTGTGTCACATGTCAGACTTCTCATAGGATAGGCAAAAGCCATAAAAAACCATATGCCTTTTGCTATTCCTATGGCTTGGAGAGAAACCAACAACACACTTCGGATTGCTAGTTTTACCTGATAAATGTACATGGTATAACATCGAAATCCAAACATTCTGTTAAATATTCTAATTTCCTAACTGCTTTGATGCCAGTACCGCACAGTCAGGAATTACTTGTGCAGAGCCTCCAAAAAACCTGATAGTGGGCAATGTGATTACTCTTTTACATTTATAAATTAATTGATCTGTCACATAAAACCCCTGCCTCATAGAAAAGTGCTAAAACCAGATTCAAATTCAGCATGAAAAAAATACTACAAGGTCTGCTTACTTTAGTTTGTGTGACAAGCAAAGTTAAAGTTTTGCTGCCCAGTGCTATTGATGCGTGTGTGTGTGTGTGTGTGTGTGTGTGTTTATTATTCTAAAAGAGAAATCCACAAATAATATTATATTTAAATAACACAACAAGTCTGTTTCTAATACTATTCCTGTCTACCGGGTCATTGGTTTCTTTGCTTCACTGTTGTATTGCAGTAAGGTTTTGTCTATTTTCAAATAAGTTAATTGTCTACCTGTAAAGGCTTTTATCCATGCCTATATGTTTCTCACATGTTGCTTCTTCTTTTTAAACTATTTCTGATTCGCTTTTCTGGTTTGACTACTCAAGTTGTTAATATTTAGAAGTGAAGATACTAACCTAAGTGAAACAGGGTTGGACATGATTAAAAAAAGCATGAAATCAACATACCAAAAGACATCCAGACAGAGAAACCATGAATGCATTTGTAGTACTATTATGTGTATTCATGCCTTAATGCCTGCGTTTGTCTATTTGGATTTTTAAAAATTATGAATAAAAAAATTGGGGGTTAAAATAATACAAAACACCTTAACAGAAAAAATATATATTTATATATATTTAATATTTAAAACATGGACTGCATTTATATAAAAAGGTTCAAGGAATGTCATAAAACAACATATTACAAACAAATTATTGCATAACACCACTAATCAGCAGCAAGATTTTAAATCATCATAGCAGTAAAAAAGTATAAAAATTAACACATTTCAACAAGACAATATAATAAAAATCCTTAAATCCATAAATTCACTATTAATTTCATAAATACACTTCTTCGCCTGTTAATGGTCTGTCAGTCATTATGTCCACATCATGGAACTTGTGTAAGTTCTTTGTCATGTAGTCCTTGCGTGTGAACTATAAACTGATCTCCTCTTGGATAAGGTGGTTTAATTGTGGGGTGTGATGCCAGCAGTGGAGTTATGGGCATGATGTCATCATCTTTTGCTTTTGTTGGTCCAGTGCAGCTTTTTAGTTCATCTCGAAGTTCAGATAGCTGGAGGGAATGGTTGATGATTTTACTGCTGACCTGCGAGTACCCGTCAGAGTTTTTATCCAGTTCTCCCCGGATCAATTTCACATCTTCAGACAGCTGTACCAGGCCACCACACTGACCTTCTACATGAGTCACACGTTTCCCTACCTCGGACAGCTCTTTCTGGACACCCAGAGATGTGGAATGGCAACTCCGGAGCTCCATGGCTAGTCTGCGCCTCAGATCCTGCAGCTCACCCTTCAGACGGGACAATCTTCTCTCCCCAGCACCCAGCATGGAGGCTTGCTGTCCTACCAGCTGCACCACACCTTTAACCTGCTGTGCTAGCCTCTCCTCACGTTCCTGCCAAGTAATATTGGCTTGTCCAACTTCCCGCACCACCTTTCCAAAGGAGTCATTCAATCCACAAAGGGTGTCGTTGACAGAACTCATTCTCACCTTCAACAAGGTCACTTCACTCACAATAACATTCTCTTCCTCTCGCTCAGCCAAATGGCTGAACAAAGACTTCAAGGTGGCATTCAGACGGTCCAGTCTTTCTGTCTGTGCACTGATCTCCTCGTTAAGATTTTTGTGTTTTATCTTGTCTTGTTCCTCTGCAGTTGGCAGTGGTGCAACATATCCTGTGAGAATTGGTTGTGGCACACAAGAGAAAGTACAGTGGTGCTCCAGAGAGCTAAGCTGTTTCTGAATATGATCAGCATTCACTTCTACACTTTTCCTAAGTGATTCAATTTCCATTTTTGTAGTGGACACTGCCTCACCTTCCGACAGGGCTGGAGATGTGGCATTACCAAGTTCCTCCACAGCAGCAAAAAGACGACTTTCAAGATTCTTTATCTTCTCCTCCAGACTGGCTTCTAGTATACCAAATGAATTGCCACCTACACTTTCTGGTTGGTTTTCTGATGTACTCAGAAGTGATTCCACATAGGCCAGTCTACCCTCGATCATGCCTTCCACGTGGTCCTTGTGGCCACTTAGCTCAGCCCGAAGGAACACTTGGGATTGGTTCAATCCATCCACTGACTGCTCTAGCAAACTCAACCTTTCAATCAAACCTGATACTTCAGTGCAGCAGGATTCTTCAGTTTCTAGAGGCTCAGCACGAAGATCCATCTTTAAGGCTGTCACACTACCATTTATAACCTGCTCCAGCTGCACTTGTCCTTCCATTATTTCTTTCTTATTCTGGATAAGCACATCCATCAAGTGACCCTTGCAACACTTCTCTGCATTTCCCAGACACCTCTCAAATGTTCCTATCATGCCTGCTCCTGCCTCACTAAGTCTTGTCTCCACCAGATCCTGCAGGTCTTGATGGAAGCCTGTGAAATTCAGTGCCCCATCAGTTAACCTCTGTAAGACCTCATCATGGTCCTTCACTGTCCTTTTAATCTCTGTCAACTCTTCACTTTTAGCTAGTAGTTCAGACTGCAGTTCTGCCACCTTATCAGCCAGTTCACCAATATTTGGGAAGTGCACTACATCTGATCCCTCTATACTTGGTCCCTCACCAGGCAGGTCCCCAAAACCAACAGTTGATTGTTGAGATTTACCAGCAACTGGAGCTTGAGATACAGACAAGAGGGTAGAAAACATGCGGTTGGCATCTTCCCGTAGTGAAGAACGTAGGTGGTCTTCTAAGCCAGTTACCTTAGCATGAAGAGTCTCAAGACCAAGTGAGAGTCGCTGCACATCCTCTTCCATGCGATTCAAACGTTCAGCTATGGCGCTATCCTCTTCAGTATCTATGATGTAGAGATGAAGATGAATATTATTTGTCAATTGTGAGTCCTGTCATAGGAAAAATAAATTAATTAATAAATGAATTGATCAATCAATCAATAAATAAAACATTCAATTAAATAAATTGCCAAAATATGTCTGTAATTTCAGTGTTTTTAGATATTATGTCATATATTCAAGCTATTTATTACATAGAGAATATTGATCATTTACAAATATCCAATATCCAGAATTTCATTCATTGAATTTAAAGAGTTGGACTCACCATGGTTTAGTTTATTGTCACCAGAGGGCGCCTGTGTCTCAAGAACTAACCCTGTGTCTGGAAGCTGTGGAACTGACTGTTGGTACTCTGGCAAGGGATCATGGTAGTCTGTTACTGGTTCATGACTATCTGGAATGTAGTCATGGGATGGCATCATCTCAGACTCTTGCTGTTTTGGTGGAGAATTGTATTGTCTTGGATAAGTCTCGGAATCTGGAAAAGGCCCAAATGATGTTTCTGGATAGGATGGTACATTAGGTCCAAGGAATCCTTCTAAACTGTGGGATGGTGTCAACTGGGTATTCCAGGAGTTTATGTTATAGCTGTGATGAGACATTGGGCCCTTAACAAAAGGTGATGACCCCTTGCGTGAAGGGCCATTATATGTAGGCATAATTCCTTTGAAAGTCGTTTGTGGGCCCGTGAATGGTGACACAGGTTCTTTGGTAGAAGGCATATGGCCTTTAATGGGTGGCCGGGGACCATTTGGATAGGACATAGGACTTCTGAATGGAGGCATCGCTTTCATCCCATAAGCTGCATGCCCTTCGGTACAACCAACACCAGTGAATCCAGGACAACAGCGCCACTCTAACTCAGTCATTGTTTTGTATGCCACCCTATACAGTGGCTTGTAGAGCATCCTGTACCTTTGAGCACAGACACACAGAAATGTGATCAAACTCAATTTAAGTGTTAGGAAACACCACAGTCACCACAGTTTATAAATTATTAGTTAAATAGTAATGGTACTTGCCTAAGAGCTGGACACTTTTTTGCCCAGCTACACTTATTGTACTCTGCCTTCACATAAGGAGCTGCACCATCCTGAACAGTATATGAAACACTCTTTTCCACTACGTAAGCACAGTGGTTCCTAGAGATAAAGATTAGAAAAAAGAGTAAGAAAAATAATTTTAATAGATGTTAATACAATTATGTAATGAAGTGCATCCTTCTTCTGATCTGTTCATCATATATATATATATAAAACCTTCATTAGAGTTAATAGGTGGACATGATTTGGAAAGACACACACCGGTTGATATAGGTTCTCACAGCTATCAATGCATATCAGAGCAAAAACCAAGGAGGAAAGAACGGCCTGTAGAGCTCAGAGACAGGATTGTGTGGAGGCACAGATCTGGGGAAGGCTACAAAAAATCTGATGCACTGAAAGTTTCCAAAAGCACAGTGGCCTCCATAATTCCTAACTGGAAGAAATTTGGACCCAGCAGGACTCTTTCTAGAGCTGGCCTCCCCACCAAACTAAGTAATTGGGGAAGAAGGCTGAGAAGACCCTTGGTAAGAGAGATGACCAAGAACCTAATGGTCACTCTGTCTGAGCGCCAAGTCCTGTGTACAAATGGGAGAAACTTCCAGAAGTTCAGCCATTACTGTAGAACTCCACCAATCTGGGCTTTATGGCAGAGTGACCAGACAGAAGCCTCTCCTCAGTAAAAGACACATGAAAGTCAGTCTGGAGTTTTAAAAAAAAGCACCTAAATGACTCTCAGACTAGAAACAAGATTCTTTGGTCTGATGAAACCAAGATTGAACATTTTGACCTCAATTCTAAGCGTCATATCTGGAGTAAACCAGGCACTACTCATCACCTGTCTAATACCATCCCTACAGTAAAGCATGGTGGTGGCAGCATCATGCTGTGGGGGTGTTTTCCAGTGGCTGGGACAGGGAGACTGGTCAGAGTTGACTGAAAGCTGAATTGACTAAATACAGACATATTTTTAAGGTTCACCTTCTAACAAGACAATGACCCTAAGCAAACTGCCAAGAAAATACAGGAGTGGCTTAGGGACAACTCTGTGAATGTCCTTGAGTGGTCCAGCCAGAGCCCTGATTTGAACCAATGAAACATCTCTGGAGAGACCTAAACATGGCTGTTCACCAGCTGTCCCCATCCAATCTGGCAGAGCTTGAGGGGATCTGCAGCGAAGAATGGCAGAAAATCCCCAAATCCAGGTGTGCAAACCCTGAGGTGTCATACCCAAGAAGACTGGGGCTATAATCACTGCCAAAGGTGATTCAACTAACTACTGAGTAAAGGGTCTGAATACAAATTTGAAGTTAATGCAATATTGCAGTTTTTTTTCAATAAATTTGCAAAAATTTTGAATATAAAATTCAAAATCTGTTTCCACTTATGGGGTATTGAGTGCAGAATGAGGGGGAAAAACTTATTTTAGCACAAGCCTGCAACATAAAAAAATGTGAAAAAAGTGAAAGGGTAAGGTGGTTCCCCTGAAAGCATTGTATATCCAACCAACAAACCAACCAACCAACCAAATCAATAGGCTGCATATTTTCTTATTATCTTTCAGAGTGTTTGCTCATGTAAATAATTACACTGCCTGCCAGACCTCTATATTGACTGGGATGGAAAGTTGCATTAAAGATGATAAAACACTGAAATGTCTATATTAGTTCATGTTATATTACATATAGTATTAAACACTCATAACACATACCTGTGTCTTGCAGTGGGTTTACCAGAGCTATGGTGATGGTTGTTTCCTGAGTTGTAGAGGCTGAAATGGTTACGGTTGTGATGAAAAGGCCAAAAAGCATTTGTAACAGCTATGCTAGCACTCAGAAAGCATAGTGTGCAAAAGAAACCTGGGCAAAACATCTTGAGATAAGTGATCAATTCAAAATCCACAAATCAAAAGAAAGCTAGTCTGACAGTATATGGAGTACTGATGGTGTTCAGCAAGATCCTTTGGTATGGAAACCAGTGCTCACAGACACCAAATAAGTCACCAGAAGTCCTGATTTACATAGTCCCACCCACTTTCACTAAGCAAAATATACAGAAGTGTGCCACAGTCTGAACCTTGTTTTCTGTTGGAGTAAGGATGCTACACCTAATATGGGTTAGAGCTAAGTGCACCATGTGGCACAAATGCACACGCTGACACAAAAGTGTTGAATAAACACACTTTAACTCTGGTAAATATTGCCATTCAACATGTAAATAACAGCCTCCTGACAGGACCAAATGAAACAACAGGTGAAGAATAATAGATCAGGCAGGCGCACTATGTACAGTTACTCTTTCCTATGTGTGTATTAAACAGATGCTGACAAAGAGTTTATCTTGTTATTGCTGTCATTATTTGAAGTATTTTGAAGTACAATTAACATGAATTTAGGTGAACCTAACTTTAAGTTGGCGTTGCTTGTCTACATCTGGGAGAAAATGACCAATCAGTCCTCTCTTACACACTTTCAGGGAAGCACACACAGACTAGGCAAACACCCACAGCACCTTAAACCTCTCTGTGAATCTCAAGGCAAAAACACAACACATGCCTTTGTTCTACTGCTATTAAGCAGCTAATAGGCAGGCAATGTTTATTCTGTTTTAGGAACCCATGCTGCTGTGCTGTAATTGGTTGAATAGCTCTGTAAGCAATTCTTTATTCTAGCTACAGTTACTATTTAGCTTAGTTCAATTTATAGCTTTAAATAAAAAGGCAAAGTTTTGCAAATGAAAAATATATCAGTTTAGTTTCGCAAATTTAACCTGATATGCTAGTATAGTATTTTGAATTTTATTTTAATTTCTTTCATATGTAGGAGAAGTATATGAGGCTTGAATATACAGTTCATTGGATGAGTAAAGCTCTATGTGAGCTTCTCTCTTAATGAAAATGTTCTGTGCTTACTATTATGTGTCATATTGAATTCAAATAAAAAGCAGTCCCATCATTAGTTACTTTCACTGTTTAATAGTATTTTACTATGTATTCAAATGATCTGATCTTTAAAAAGAGCTCTGTGGATAAAATGGCTGTGTGCTAGATGGTGTTGTTTGTCCATTCATATCATATTCTATTGCCCTCATGATTAGGCATCATATATTTTACAGTCAGTTCTTATATGAGCAGTAAGAAATCTGGGGATTCATTGATGTTGGTGTTGCAAAGAAACATGAGTTGATTTATCAAACCATAAACTGGCTCAGTGTGCTGAATCTGTTCACAGTCACCAAATCACTGCCACACACCACTGCACACTTTCCTTTCTCTCTTTCATTCGCTGCCCACCTCCACCCAGGAAATTCATAATGGAGCAGCTGTTGAAGTTCAAAATCACCTGTCCAGGAGAAAGCTAGGCTTTATTACACTGGAAGTCACCACCCATATCCATGAAGTAACTAAGCTTTCAAAAGGGTGAGGTCTTTTTTCCACCCTCCAGCTACAATATGTACTTTATATAAAGTCAAGCTGCAAAACTGAGTAAAGGGTGTGAGCATGTCTGTGTGTGAGAGAACACAACTCACAGTCTTTTAAAATGTTTCAGTGTACATAAATGCCATTTTATATTCTCCTACTTGTATCCTTTCTTTTTTCACTGTTTCTTTTCCCTTTCTCTGTTTATATATAGCACCAACCATCTACATTTAACTCCTTACTGTAAGGTGCTTAAAATCAGCTCTGTGTTTATCTAAGCAGAGTTTATGTGTTGGTGTGGCGTATGGCTTGGTTTTGCACATGGTGTCAATTAAAGAGATCCCCAGAACAAGGAGGTTTAAGTTGGTTTCCTGGTTTTTAAGCAAGATCGAACATTTTGTCCTATGTCATGAACATTTCTGAAGTAAATGAATGTAAATTGGCCTTAGTACTATTACTCCTGCAGTGTGTGCATGTGTGTGTCCTTGTGAAAGCTGAAGTGGATCTATGGATCCTTAAGCAAAGTGGAATATTTCATTCCATTATGAACATTACTAAAATAAAGATGCAGTGTACTCACTTAATACACACAAGTACATATTTACATTGTGTGTGCATACTTGTAGAAGTGCAAGAAATAAAATAAGAGTATTTGAACTGTGGCAGAGGAGGTAATGATTGTGTCTGGCATTCCATTCAGTGTATATATCTAAGCTCTCAACCTACAGTACTGTGACACTGATGATGAATAAATTACTGAAATAATATTTCGGTTTCAGGGATTCCCAGCGCAGTCGCTGCCAGTGTGGAATTTGCATGTTCTCCCTGTCTGTGTGGGTGTCCTCCGGGATTCCATTCTCATCCCACATTCCAAAGCTGGTCTCTGAACTGCCCTATTGTGAGGGAGTTTGTGTGTACATACGCCCTACGATGCATTGGAACCCTATGATAGATTGGTACCTGTCTGGGGTTGTTGTGTGCCTTGCGCACTCTGCTACTGATTAAGAATCCCAGAAAGCTGAAGCAGTTCATCTGGACCCTGCATCAAATATGCATCCACAGCTGATGCTGTTTCTACTGTTCTAAAAAAATATGTTTACAGTCTGTTTTTCAATTACATTTTAACTTCAATTAAATTAAATGTATTTTTATATCACTTTGTATAATAAATAGCTTGACAAGCAGCTTTACAAAAGCCAGGTCCATACCCCAAATGAATGAGCCATTTACATCTACAGCATCTTATGGTTATGGAGGTAGAACCTCCAGACTTTTTTGAACCACAATTGTAGCATATCACACAGGGTGAGTTAAAAAAACTTGCAATTTATTTACAGTAAAGTAAAAAAAATGTCAGTGCACCTGCTGTGAGTGACGTGGGCGATGATCTGGTCCCGGCGCGGGGGAATGTTGAGCTGTAGTCCTCATGATGATGTCTATGAGCTCGATGGATCCCGGAAGAAGATAGGAAGATCATGGGGAATGCCTGGTTCCAGCGCACAACAGTGGACACGTTCCAAACCTCCTTATAAATGTGAGCATGCTGATTGCTACAGATGATCCACAGGTGCGCTGGTAACGAGCCGTCGCAATCTATTGGCTTTTCAGGATGAATTAGTCACGCCCGGGCAGTACCGCTTTATTGCCACGAGATATCGCCAGTACTGAAAAATAACAAAAATACACACTACACACATACAAAACTAAACCAAATGGAGTAAATGATGCCCTTTACAGGGCCGGCCCCGTAACATGCCCCCCCCCCCTCATGGGTTGTCTCTCAACAACCTTCCGGGCTTGTCCAGGTGGGCCCTGTGAAAGGCCTCAATGAGAGCCGGGTCCAGGATGGTGGAGAGCAGCAGCGCTCCTCTGGGCCATAACCTTCCCAGTTGCCAGGTATTGTAGACCATGTCCCCTACACCTCATGTCCAGGAGGCAGCTGACTGTATAAGCCAAGAGGCTGTCGATCATCCAGACAGGGGGAGGGGGGTGATGGGGGGTCGAGGTCGGCGGAAGAGACGGGCTTAATTTGCGAGACGTGGAAGGTAGGGTGAATCTTCATATGCTGGAGCAATTTGAGTCACACAGAGGTGGGGCTGATGATCCGTTCGATGATGTATGGTCAGATGAACCTCGGGGGTCAGCTCTAAGAGGGATATTCTAAGTGGAAAGCCAGATGGATTGGCCAAGGAGGTAAATGGGACTGGGTCTTCTGTGGCAGTTGGCCGAGGCGATGGTGCGGGAGTGCGTTTTCTCCAGCTGAGCTCAGGCTGCCTTCCAGACCTTGCCGCAATGGTGGAAATGGTCTTGGATGGAGTTTCACTTCCTGCTCAGGAAACAACGGACGCCTTGTATGGGGATAAGCCAGTGGCGGAGGAGACCAGCATGTTGTGGGCATATTCAACCCAGACCAGGTGCGAGCTACATGTTTGCTGTCTTCCCATGATGATACAGTGGAGAGTGTAGATGTAGGAGGCTGTAGCTCCCAATGCCTTGCAAAAGGCCTGCCAGAACTGGCATGAGAACTGGAGACCTCTATTGGAGACCATGTCCAGAGAGATGCCGTGGATCCTGAACTTGTTCTCTTTCAGAATGTTGGCCATCTCAAACGCTGTAGCCAACTTGGGGAGGGTGATGAGACAGATCGCCTTTAAGAAGTGGTCCACCACCATGATGATTACGGTCATGTAATTTGAGTCTGGGAGTCCTGTGACAAAATCCACGGCTATCCATGTTGGACCAGAGTCTTCCCGGGATGGGCAGGGGTTGTAGGAGGCCAACTGGTGGTTGGTGTGATGCCTTGCTGTGGGGGGCAGATGGGGCAGACCGATATGAACTCTAGATGTGGGCCAGGTTTTTGTGGTGTGTGCACAAAATGAATGGTTGGGGGTTCCTTCCAGCCAGTGCTTCCATTCCTCAAGGGCCATTTTAATAGCCAGGAGTTCACGGTTGCCAACATCATAATTAGCCTCGGCCGGTGATAGGCGATGGGAGAAGAAGGCACAGAGGTGCAATCTCCCTTTGGGTCCAGACCTCTGGGACATGACAGTGCCCAAACTGTATTCAGAGTCCTCCACCTCTACGATGAATTGCCGGTAGGGTCAGGCTGAATGAGCATGGGGGCCATTGAATATAGGCCCAAGCATGACCCAGCTGCATGAGTTCCAGTGAGTCAAGGATGGGAGGAACAGGAGCGAGCTCGTCTGGGGGTGAGTTTGCACGGTACCTAAGATGTGGATCTGGTTCATATTCAGCAGCATGGCTAAGCCATTCAATGTGACGCTTTGATGCTGGAAAAAAAATTTAAATAACACCACACACACACAACTAACCCAAACGGAGTGAATGAGGCCCTTCACAGGGCCGGCCCTGTAACACAGGATTTAGCAGACATTCTTATCCAGAGTGATTAACAGAGGTGCTTTTTATTTTCCTTAGTAGACATTACCTCATGCTAATTCAACTAAAACCCTGTTAGGATTTGATGTAGGTAAAGGCAAATAAAAATCATAAAGAAGAGGTGACAGTGGCAAGGAAAAACTCAGCGAGACCAACTGGGAAGAAACCTTGCGAGGAATCAGGAATCATGATAGAAAAATAGCATTTTCAATGTGATTGACAGTTTAGAAGTTTTTTTTTTGTTTCATACTTCAGTCACTGCTTTTAAACGGTCTGGGCCCAAGCACACCTATGCCATCACAATGCTACTTTTTGTGGTGGAGAAAGTGCACAGCACAGGGGACTTCATTGTTGTACTTACTTTGTGACTTTCTTGGAGTCATCTTGGGCACGTTAACACATAGCCCTCTCATACACCTTATAGATTTACTGATTATGCAACGCAGCATTTTTCTGCTACTTGTGCCGCACATATAAAAAAATTGTTCGGCGGCAGCTGGTGTTGTGTTCCGTGGTCAGGCAGGGTTAGCGATCATACTACATATACTTTGCCTGAGTCTAGCTGAACTGTGCCCGAGCCCACCCCTTGAAGCAGGCCTGACCATGAGTCAGCATACTTTGCACAGACACAGTACAGAGCAATCTTACTGGTCAACTGAACCACACTTTGTGGGTCAAACGTGCTTGGGCATGGTTCAGATCGACTAGTGTGAATAGTGTTAAGAAGAGATATATTTGACTAAGATGTAGGCCAGTTCTTTCAGTGGAGTGGTTCCACAATGTGTAAGGTGCTCTCCCTGTGTCCCACTAAAACTAAAATATTTGTTCTGCAGTTTACATAATATGAATGCATAGGGATAGCATGGGGGTTTTCATAATTAACACTTAATTGAATTTTCAGTTGCAAGCTACAACGGCTGAGAACAGTTCTCATTTTATTCTTCCAGGCAATTTGTGTATACATAGACCCTTGAAATTACCCCCCGAGATTGCCCCTGCTTCCATGTTCTTCTTTTGCTTTGTCATTCTGCTAAATGCTGTAAATGTAAATGTCATTCAGCAGCCTGTGTGATGCCTAAGGTCCACAGTGGTCTAAACTGGTTACAAAACTAACCAGTTACTAAACTGGTTACAAAACCTGTTTAGTAAAACCAGCTTCCCTTCACCCATTTAAAAAAAAAATAGTTTTTTAAGGAACAGGGCATACCAACAGCTGTGGTTTCTTGCAACTTCATCAAGTCAGTCTAGTGTACATATTTAAACATCTTTCTTCTTACATTCCATGCAATTCATATCAATGAATCTGCTTATTTCACAACTATTAAAATGAAAAACTTCTATCAGGCAGGCTAGGTAGCAGTGTGTAATAATTGGAAGAGTATGACATGTTCCTAGGATCATATAACCCCAACTCTACTGTATGTTATCATGAAGATTAAATTTATAATTAAAAAATATGTTATTGTGTGTGTTCAGGGTTGGAGGGGCTATAGATTAATAAGTGTGAAAATTTTCTTTCTCATGTTTATTTAGGGACATGAAGAGATTGTTTGGTCCATGATGGTCCATATGGCTATGTTTGCTATTGCTATTGCACTGTCACTATGAAGATTTGGTAAACTGGGGAAGTGCTGTCTTACTATAGCACTGTCTACATCAGAGAAATATTATTTGCTGTTTATTCCTGAGGATGGTAAAAGTTTGTTGAAACAAATGTACCACTACAAGACTTTATGTGGTATTACCTCCATCAGTGAAAATATCAATAAAATAATGTACTAGTAGAGACAGAGGCAAATTTGATGATAATTCAAAGGTGATTTACGCTGTCAGTGTGTAATGTACTGTATATAGTTTGGTGATCTGGTAACTGGGAAACAAAGAAAGCTGTTTGTCATGGTACAGTAGTGAGAAATGGAAACAGCGTGCATGTACATGGTATGCTTGTGTTTAGTCACCCGGAATGGAATTTGATTCTAGGACCTTTAAGTACCACAGGGTGGCTTCTGTGACACCCAGAACAAGCATGTCTGTGTGATGGAGTGACAGAAAATGGGGAAAACCAAACAAGGAACTGAACACAAAATGGCATCTACAAACAAAGACATCCTTGTTTCAAAATGGAGGACTAACAAGGTTTCAAAGTCTCCCAAAGGTCTTAAACAAAGTAAATGTTAGTTTAAGGTTTGCTGGTTCTTTCCAACAACTATAAACTTAAACATTTCTTTATTTATGAATAATCCTACTTTTCAGAGGTCACATTGTCATGAGCTGATGTCCTGGAGAAGGCACTTTGTTAGTCATGGTTTCTGTTTGCGACTGTTTAGAGCGAATTGTATATTCACTCAGTGCTGGTCATCATGTCTTCACCCTAGGGGTTTCTTGACCTGGCTTCTTGTTTATGCTCCTGGTAGTTGAATTTTCATTTAACTAATTTTTTATCTTCTGTCTAGTTCACTTATTCCTACTCTGTTCCTGTTCCCTTTAGATATATATGGGTTTTGGGTTTCTTCTATCAGCATTGTCGCTTAGCTTTTAGCCTTGAGTACTGTGATTCTTGTTAGCATTAGCCTTTCCTTGTGCTTTTTGCTGTTCAGTATCTACCTGTTATTGAGTAAGTGAGGGTTTATTATAGTGGTCGACTGATATGGGTTTTTTAATGTCCTATGCCAATGCCGGTATTTACAGAGCAGGGTGACTGATGGCTGGTATAATGCCGATATATAATTTTTCTTTTTGCAACTGACAAAACTAATCATAATAAATCATAATTAAAACACAATTGCTGAACTTAAATGAAAATATATTTAAGAAATGCCTTTTATAAACTAAAATAAAAATTAATAACCACAACATTTATTACCAGATAACATCAGCAGCAGCTTTTTGCTTTTAATCCCAGTACCGGTTAAAACCAGTAAGTTGTAATGCTGAAAACAAAGTTTTAATGTAGGCTACTCGTAAATTTGGTACCTGGTATTTGGAAATGAGTAGTTTTTTAGCCCTTGCCAAGTCGCCGTTCCAAGCAAGCTGAGTAAGGACTAAACCTGACATGTTAACTCTGCAGAGTGCTGATTGGCCAGAGCAAAACACCTCCAGCATAATAGTAGTCATTTGACTCCATTGAAAAATCATTTGACTCCGTAGTCAAATATCCATTGAAGAGTTTGCAAGTTTGCATTTGTTTTGATCAGAGTCGGTATGGCAGCTCATAAAATGAAAATGGTGACCGCAGATATCTGCTGATTCTGATTATCTCAGAATGGCAAAATCGATCTATCTCTAGTTAATTAGATACAGAGGTGCTTGAAAGTTTGTGACCCCTACAGAATTTTCTATATTTCTTCTTAAATATGACTTAAAATGTTGTCAGATTTTCACAAATGTCCTAAAAGTAGATAAAGAGAACCCAGTTAAACAAATGAGACAAAATTATTATACTTGGTCATTTATTTATTGAGGAAAATGATCCAATATTACATATTAGAAAGTGGCAAAAGTATGTGAACAACTGGGATTAGCAGTTAATTTGAAGGTGAAATTAGAGTCAATGGGATGACAATCAGGTGTGAGTGGGCACCCTGTTTTATTGAAAGAACAGTGATCTATCAAAGTCTGCTCTTCACAACACATTTGTGGAAGTGTATCACTGCATGAACAAAGGAGATTTCCGAGGACCTCAGAAAGAGAGTTGTTGATTCTCATCAGGCTTCTTTCTCTTTCTTAACTTTTATATATTTTTTCTCTCTTTCTGTCCAACTCCTCAATTTTCACTTTTTGAGCATCTGGTTCACAAGATTTCAGACTATAGTTTTCTATTCAGAATCATTATAATTCATTGCTTTCTTTCTTTGATGTTTGTTTCTTTTCAAAATGAGTCATCATGCCACCATTCTTGTACCAGAGAAGCCAGAATGACAGCAGCATCTAGTGGTGGCAGCAGCAATGACAGGTTTGAACCCAGACATGTCTAAAGAAAATGTGATATGTGTAATGATGCAAGTTAACAGAGAGAAGGAAGAAATTATGATAAATCTAGCAAAAGTCTGATAGTCATGTCCTCAACAGATCCATGGCTCTTTAATTTCACAGTTTCTGCCTCCATTATATATTCTGTTAGGGAGCTTGAACTTTCTGCAGTAATGTGACAATCATTGTGAATTCGTTGCGACATACTTGTAAATTGTAATTAAATGATGTCTATGTGGAATTCATGAACTGGAGCAAAGAATCTGTAAGATGGGGATGGACTAAAAACTGTCAACACTCTTGCTGTTTATGGGACTGGACAAATACGGGGGGTCACCGTCTGCCTGTGGTAAGTGTCTACCCAAATTTTTTTACCTATAGGCACTATTACCATTCTGAAAGCTGCAACACCCTGTCAGTTCTAAACTAAAAGAGCTCGATTAACTACAACGTAGGCCAAATGGAATTTAAAAAGGTTTCATTGTGTGTAAGGCACCTGTTTTTAAATAGGCTCTACAAAAAGCTCATTGTACAATCAGCAAGCACAAATTTTATATTCGTTTTACTGCAAACTATACAATAAACCAGCCACATAGCACAATATGAATCTGCATATAGATGATCATATTGAAGAATTAGACACAGAGCCATACAACCCAGGAAGAAATGTGAAACTAGCTGACTACTGTGAAGAAATTCATTTATTTTCTTTAATCTCTTTGTAATCGATGACAAACACAGTAATACTGTCAATGTTGCCGACTACAGCAGCTATAGTATAATCATAATTTTTTACACTAAATTTAAAATTACAGTGGTACCTCGGTTCTTGACCACCTCGGAATGTGTTGAATACGTTTCTCGACACATTGTCACTAGAAAAATTTGTCTCGGTTCTTGGTGCACTTGCTTAGTCGTGAATCGAGTTTTGAATTTATGATTCATTGATTCAGATTCACAATAGCTTAATGCAGATCTCCACTGCATTTCTCTTGTCTTTCCTTATTTTTACATTTACAATACTGCATTCTTAGTGCAAATAATGGGTCCTAGTTGGGACACTATGAAAAATGCATATTAAAAAACACACAATGTTTCGTACATTTACTTTGACTTTTATGTAATTGCAGACAGTATGAACCTGAGATATTTCTACCCTGTTTTTCCATAGCCATGCCTCTGAAAATTGTGCAGCATATGGTTTTGCATTGCCTTGTTGAAAAATGCATGGACATCCTTGGAAAATATGACGTATTGAAGGCAGCACGTGTTGCTCTAAGATCTCAATGTACTTTGCTATGCTGACAGTTGCATACTGTATGAAATGAAATAAAAGTCAAAGTAAATGGAAGAAACACTGTGTGTTTTTATGTGCAGTTTTCATACTGTCCCAACATTTTCTGATTTGGGATTGTAGAAGCATTTCCACTCCACTGAAATACAGTATTTGTCTTATAACCTGTGAGGAGCAGGTATGGCTGCCACCACCAGAGGTTAGCGGACATGCATGTTCTTCAGCTGAATAAGCAAAAGCTCACAGTGCAAGCTAGCTTGTCGTCACTTGAAGACTGTGGTTCCCACAGTGATCTGGGGCAAATCAGTCCCAGTCTGTTTACACTTATTGGACATACTGTTTAAACATGGCAAACACTTGTGTGCATTGTAGTGTTTTTTAAAGACAGTGCTGGTAATGGTAATTGTTTGTCTCTCTGTGTATTTTCTAAGAAAGATAAATAAAAGTTGGAAAAAGTGTCAAGACAAAGAAATGGGGATAAAGAGATAAGCTAGGGAATAATAAGAAAAGCTGGAAAACACAGAACTGGAAAGAAAAAATAAACAGCCAAGAGATAGCCAAGAATAGAAGGAGGAAAGTGGAAAACTGAGATCACAATAAAAAAGTAAGGGGTAATTAAATCATTAAGTTAAAACTGAAATAAGAAAGATGTGAACAGAAAAATAATATTCATTTGAGTTTGGTAGACATTGAGTTGTCTTAGTTCACTTGTTTATTTTATTTATTTCCTATTTTATGCAGTTACGCCATTTAAATGATCCCATTGTCTGTAGATGCATTTTATACTGCTTCTGCTTCTTGCCATTTCCTCCCACCCCATCATATAGGTGTGCTTGTTTTGGCTGTCACTCAAGCCCCCAGTAGCAAGCAGTGGTCTCTTCAGAATGAAAATTGGAATTTTGACACCAAGTGGGTGTTTCCTAATCAACTGGGTTTCCAAGTGTGACCCACTTTCCACGTCAGCTTTGTTTTAACCAAAGCCATTTAATAGGACAAAATGAGAACCCAGTTAAACAAATATAATAATATATTATACTTCGTACAATATATTGTATAATAATATATTATACAAGAATATTATACTTCGTCATTTATTTATTTATTTATTTATGCTGCCATTAGGCTCATTTATTTGTAAACATGGCATTAGTTTCCACTGCTATGCAGATGATACACAGCTGTACATATCAGCCAAACCAAATTACGGTCTTACATTCAACAAAATTGAGGACTGTGTAAAGGAAATAAAAGTTTGGATGTC